>CAKNXH010059723.1:0-16748 GCA_932178445.1 Andricus quercusramuli | reverse complement strand
CGTATCCTATTAGGATCCTAATAGGATACGACGTCGGATCCGACGCCGGATTTTTCAGTAGGGTAGGTGGTCCTTTGGAAGATAAGGATTCCAAACCGGAGTCGAGAGATTCAACTCTCAGTGATGACAGCCTTATGGCTTCACCTGATGGAGACCTTAACGACCCAGTTAAGATACCTTCTTCGGCTCGAAATGGTTTAGCTCAGGTGCCCAAAAAGCAGAAGCCCTTGATGCACACGTCGTCATCGGCTCTGAGTGGGTTGTGGGGTGTGGGCGTTGGATTAAATTCTCCTGCCACGAAGACGCAAAGTAAATTGTGCGCTTTGCAGGAGATGGAAGACAAACACAATGATGAGGACAGTGTTGCTGTTCTTGGAAAGACTCCTGAATTGGACGTCTCGGATGCGTGTATATCATACAGTAAGGACAAAATATATATGGGTAGAGGCCATATTGCTCATTTTGTCTCAGCTGATGGTTCAATTATATCTGAAACTAATCAAGAGTTAGTGAGTCATAGTCTCTTCAAGGTTGAAGATTTCTTGGGAAGTAATCCTAAATTAGGTGAAGTAGTAGTCTTCACTTGAAACAATAGGTACATTTCTGCTTTCATTGTGAAGAATAAGCATGATGATCAGCTTTTCTTGAATCACATATCTAGTGCAATTATTGCATTAAAAAATGCAATGAATACTCTTAATGTCAAGAGCGTGAAGATTTCGAATAAGGGAAACGATCCAGATCAGATCTCTTGGCTCTCGATCGAGCAAATGTTTCAACAGCATTTTGTCGGGTCTGAATTATTAATTGTCATCTGCTCCGGTGAAATAATTATTCCACCACGTCATGAAAGAGATGACATTATCAGAGAATTTCACGAGTCTGCTGTTGGTGGACATAAAGGTTGTTCGAAATGTTACTGGACACTTAGGTCTCTATATATTATTGGGATAATATGAAGGAAGACGTTAGAAGAATCGTTGGTTCATGTAGGAATTGTCTGAGAAATAAATTGGTTAGAAGGAAAACTCGTCAACCAATGTTGATAACCGGCACTCCCAAAGAACCGTTTGAGAAGATTCAAATTGATCTCGTAGGACCTCTTCCAGTTACATCTAAGGGCAACACACATATCCTTACGATACAATGTGTATTCTCAAAGTATTGTGATCCAATCGAGGGGTCGACCACTCGGATATTCCTCGTACACTCACTCAATATTCCCATATATTCTTTCAGTATTCCCAGATATTCTTCATATTCATGATATTCTTTATATTCCCAAATATTCCCTCATATTCCTACATATTCCCACATATTCCGAAGTATTCCTAAATATTCACAAATATTCTGAAATATTATATTCCCCAATTTTCAGATTCTTCCCTTCCGTTCACCGATTGTATTCGTATAGCATCCTATAGCTTTTTATCTGGAACCTTTGCCGATGTTTAGTCATAGTTGAGGTCAGAGTCAGTGATGCGCAAGCGCCAATCTAGTCATGATCTTTAATTGACGTGTGATCGTATCAGTACATTAATAAAAAGGAAATTTTCGCTTTATTTTGTAAAAAGCATGCACTTATACACTTATAGTGTTGCGATTTAAAATATATCTACCAGTCTGTTGATAATTTCTGTATTGGATTATATAGATTTTCGGAAACACAACCATACAATAAATAACACTTTTTAGGTTATTTTTAGGTTATGATCTAGAAAATATGAGCAATTTCATGGTAAGCTTGATAACAGATGGAAAGAAGAACAGCCAAGACAAGAATCACGGACAGAGATATACAAGTGATATCAAATTGATGGCACGCTATAATATTCCAAGTTGGAGGACCGAAACAGTACAACTTGTTAAGGAACAATCTTCCCGGTTCACTACCATCAATAACATGTTTAAAGCGTGTTTACGGTCGTAATAAACAAATTCCAAGGGAATGTGAGATACGCTTCGACCAGTTGTCCAAGTTTCTTTCTACAAGAGGCTACCCAAAGAAAATATGGATCAGCGAAGATGGAACCAGAATCATACGTCGAGCACAATATGACACAGCTACTAATCAGATCGTTGGTTTTGTTCCCAATCTTAATTCTGAAGGATTACCAAAAATTGGATCGTTTTCAGCTAATTCAGCAGCACAGATACGCAGCTATTTTAAAAAGTAATCACTAAGTAATTATGCCTATTGTACCATGGCGCAACCTTTGTGTGACAAAGCTCCTACCTTTTGCGTTGCACTATTTGGAAGCAACAACAAGTTTCAAGCTGTTGATGTGGCTAATAGATGGAAGTGGATGTCTAAGGAAGCTAAGAAATATGGTATTTCCATTTTGGGCTATTCCTCAGACGGCGATACTCGACTTTTGGGTAGTATGCGGAAATACACCTTTTCCATCGAACAATCAGGTAAGTGGTCTTCGAGGTGGCCATGTTTCAAAGCTTGCGAGTTAAGTTCCACGATTTGTGTGCAAGATCACATTCATATTGGTACCAAATTAAGAACTAGATTTTTAAAGGCTTCTATATTATTACCTTTAGGTGATTTCCTAGTTTCACCTGCGCATGTCAGAGACCTAATAAGGAGAATTAGCAAAGATCAACATAATCTCTGTGAAACAGACTTGAATGGTATGGATAAAATGAATTTCAGATCAATGGAAAAGACGTATCAAGAAAATGTCGGAAATCTATTGAATGATCATATTGCTGGAAGCACTGGTACTGCTACTTATCTAGTAATGAGCAGAGTTATCATTTCCTCCTACATGGACAAAACTTTGCGTCCAGAAAAAAGAATTTTCCTTACTTGGCGATGGATATTTTTTCTTCGATTGTGGCGCTAGTGGCTTAAAGATAATGGCTATTTACTTAAAGAAAATTTTCTGACGACCAACACTTACATGTGCATTGAGATAAATGGCCATACACTCATTCAAGTCATTAATGCACTCCGCGCCACACAAGAGGATTTTCTTTTTCTACCTTGGTTGTACAGCAGCCAAAGTTGTGAACAATTCTTTCGCTGTGCAAGATCGATGACTTCCACCTTGTCAACTGTTGTCAATTTCACAATGCTAGAACCCTTACACCGTATCCGTCGAATTTAGTTTCAAGCTGAAACGGAAGTTACTCTTGGTGATAAATATTCATTTCCATCTAGTCATCGCTCATCGAAGACTCAATCTGAAGAATCTAAACTGTTTATATTACCAAATAATGAAAACATCGAAAAAGTAATTTCTGAAGCCAAGTCATTTGCCCTTTTTCGTGCTAAAAGTGTTGGAATGACATTTTCAGAGATTCCGGAACCTGCATTCTCTTTCGAATCTTTTGTATCTGAGCCCGATGTAGACAAAGACGAAGGATGTTTACCAGTATTAACAGACATTAGTAATGACGAATAATTTGAAGAACAGGCTGATATCAATGTAACGGAAACTGAGTGTCAAGATGTATGCGAAGATCTATGCATAGTATCCAGTGGTGCTCTAGGAATTAAAACTTTTGAGAATGTTGATCATTCACCGAATAGTATACACGTAAAAGTCTTGGATGATCTTCAGGTCCCAGTGATTATAAAGCAAACAGCATTATGTTATCTCTTCAATAAAGATGGCACAAAACTGAGCAGTGACCGATTACAACGAGTAAAGGCTCCTAAAGTTGAGGGATCTTTTAATACTTCATATCCGGAAAAGGCGTCAATAACGAGAGAAGAAACCGTATACGACGATGACTGGTGTGTTTTTTCAACAAGCGATACAAAATCATTTCTAATTCGGAGAGTGTTAGATTTTGGTCATATAATAATAATAATAATAATAAATCTTTATTGAGTTCGTAACAAGAATGATATGTATATGGCAGACAGAGTTAACATAAGAACTCAGAGAGCGAGGTACAGCTTAAAGCTGCTTTCAAACTGAAATACATCGAAATACAAAAGTGGAAATACATCGAGGGAGTTGCAATATTCCAAATATTCAGCACCTGCCCAAGGACCTAAAGAAGGAAAAGGTGTAGGTTGTCAATCTGAAAATAATTAATTACTTCAGCCTGATTTTACGTTTTTGCTTGGCTATCACAACATATCGTAATACGTATGTACTATTCCTCGTCCTCGAGTACTAAACGGTCATACGTGATATTAATCTGTAAGTTTAGTACATATAACATGTATGTATATATATGTAATTTAATATGCATAATTTAAATATATTCCGAAATATTCTCCCATATTCCATCATATTCCCTCATATTCCCTCATATTCTCTCATATTCCCTCATACTCCTACATATTCTTTCATATTCCAATATTCTTTATATTCCTTGTATTCTCAAATATTCCGATGTATTCTCTATATTCCCGAATATTCTTTAGGGAATATATTCCTCGTACACGAAAAATCAGAGTGGTCGACCCCTCGGATCCAATACCTTTGAAAGATACCGATTCAGTCACTATAGCCAGAGCTTTAGCCGAAGAATTTATTACGCGGTATGGTTGTCCGCCAGTGATACAATCCGATCAAGGTGCTAATTTGGTCAGTAAAGTGATCAAGATTTTTTGCAAAATATTTAGAATCAATAAGATCCAATCGTCTGCTTATCATCCGCAGAGCCTAGGATCTTTAGAAAGAAGTCATCATACCTTGATTGAGTATCTTAGGAGTTTCGAAGGAAAAGTTGACTGGGATGATTGGACTAGATTTGCAGTTTTTTCCTATAATGTAAATGTTCACGGGGCAACAGGCTTTGCTTCATTCACTCTGGTTTACGGTAGAGATGCTAATCTTCCAACAAGCTTCTCTCTTAATCCGCCTGATAAGACGTATACGATGCATTTGCAGGAACTCTTTCTGAGGCTTGACAATGTGCACTCCCTGGCTCACGAAAGGCTCCTAAAAGCAAAAGAAATGTATAAGAAATACTACGATAGGAAAGCTAATCCTAAGTACTTCAAGGTAGGGAGTCAAGTATATTTAGAAATAAACGAAAGAGAAAACAAAAAATTTTCACCGTATTATGATGGACCATATGTCTTAGAAGAACTCATAGGTGAGCGTAACGCTCTTATAAGAATTAGCCCATCTAAGACTAAAATTGTACATTTGGATAAGTTGAGACTCTGTTCATATCCATGCATGGAAGACTAAGATGACGAATTGATTTTAAATTTGAGAATTGTAAAATTTGGAAAATTTAAGAAATGAACAATTATTTTTCCAAGAGCAATTTTGATACTAAAACAATTTTTGAATAACTATAAACGATGAAAGTAGTTATAATTTGAAATTCGAAATGAATATGCATTAAGATTTTAACAAAAATATGATGTATATCACATTTTCCATGATAAAATAAAAAAAGAGGTGATATATCTAAATGCTATTAAACTTCAATACGAAATGAAAACTGTTCACCTTGGTTCAAACAAAGGGGTGCATACAGAATTTTAAAAAAATGAAAGAAAGAATATGTACATATGTATATAATTAGTTGTTTACTTTTCTTATGTAATCCTTGTATAAAGTACACTCCTAGAATTACTGGTAAAGAGCTATAGTCTAATTCCTTGGCTGACCGTTATCTGCAGACCCAAAATAACCTAAACAAAAGTTTTGAACAAATTTAAAAACAAAGAAAAGTAATTATAAATTGATAATTTTTAAGAATATGATATATGCATTTATTGAATACTTATCTGACAACAAAATTCCAAAATGAATTTTGAATATAGCAAAAATCACTAGTCCTGGTGATTCTAAAAAAAAATTTATTTTCTTTATTATTTATATAATATAAAATTTAATGTCAGATCAAAAATATTTTATTACAAGTTTTACTGTCTAAAATCTTGATAAATATTACTAATAAAATTGAGTTTTTTAAAATTTAAATTCAAAGGATTTCGCGGGCAAAGTAACCTACAGGACAAGAATTTTTAGTATTCAGTATAATACCTTCATATTAAAAAAAAGTCACGAATAAAATTGTTCATCATTTATAAATCTTATTTTATACATTAATAGTGAAAATTCTCTCTATGAATATAGAGAATTGTCAAAAACATGTGGGGAGTGAGTGCACACCTGTCAGTTTCGTATTGAGGTTATGTGAATCAAAACAAGTTTAAAATATAAGAAAGCAATAATAAATGTTGGAAAGGAAATTGTTTAAATTATTTTCAAATAAAAAATAATAAGTTTGGAAGTAAGTCATTGAAATTTTTACCTGTAAATGATATTCCGGAAAGTTGAGTTCCTTTCCCCAACCATGGCACTAATGAACCTCGTTCAAATCTTCATTCCCACCAAATCTTTCATCGATTCTGGATCACGAAAATTTTTGTTTTGGCTTTCTTCCTTGTGTAAAGTGAACTTGTGTTGTGACTACGTCAAAATGATTGACATGATTGTCGTTGCCTTATTGGTGCACTTTGCTTTAAATTATTTAGCGGAGAAAATCCAAAATCTCCGGGATTTGAGGCCAGTACTGGAACGATTTCCTGAAGAAATTATTAATGAACTTTCAAATGAAAATTCACAAATCCGACACATATTTGGTCAAGTGGCGGTAGCCCAAAGTCCTGAGGGTTGGATCTGGCGATGCTTAAATTGCGCTCAGCCAGGATTATTGACAGTTCGTCTTGATTGGGAGATGAGGACTCTCCATTTCGTCGGCATCTCACATTTTTTTGCTCCTCGTCCTTGTGAAGGGTGCGGATCTGAGTCGTTCCTCAATTTTCCTGCCGGAAGATGCTGGATTTGCCTTCAAATTATCCAGGACTCAGGATGGTATCATGTGGGCTGGCATGCGTACAGGGTGCTCGAGATCCTTGTCAACCCCATGGAAGTAGAAGCACCTGTGAGATTTCAGGTGGTAAATTATCGAAGGGAGCCGACATTCGACATCTTCTTCTGGGTTGAGGTGAACCGGGTGGAAGGAGTTCGAGATATCATTCCCCTTTTGCCATTGGAACATCCGCATGTTTGTGCTGGTTTTGTTGGCCGTCTAGTGTTCTAGTGAGACGTGACTATAAATAATTGTAAGATAATATAATAGTGACTGTTAAGGTTAAACATAAAATAGTGAATTAGTGATCCTATAATTATTCCTTAATTTCAAAAGTATTATTCTATTGCAGAAAAACAAAAGGGTATTTTTTTACTTTATGGAGTTGTGTTTATAAAGAGTGACGAGTATAATTAAAAAATAACAAAAAAGGTAAAAAAAAATATGTACAAGCTAAATTTGATAAAAATTATTTCAAATTTTTGAAATATGTATCCTGAACATATAAATATAATACATTTCTTTTGAATGCATATGGCATATATCTATATATATATTTTTTTTCAAAGGTTAATTTTTTTATAAAATTTTATTAATTCAAAAAAAAAAAGATTTTTTACATTTCATATACATTATCTTTATTTTGTAATATTAAAGGAGAAATGGTATAAAATTATATGAATAAAACTACATTTAAATTTTATTTCTTTAACCTTATTTTAAATTATAAATAGGTTTAAGGTTCATAGTTTCTTTTGCTCCATATTTTAATTTGCACCGAATTTTATTTCTCTCGATTGAATATTTGAAAACTGAATTTCTCATTATTTTTAGCCGGTTTTGGGTCCTTTGGGACCTTTTTAGGTCCAAAAGTTGTAAAATTGCAGTAAGGTAAACATTCCAAAATGATTGAATGAAGTCAGAGCAAGAATAGTCCCTTCGATTCACTCATAGGAAAACCCTAATCACTTCACGCCTCATAAATTAATTCTTGAAATTTGACACCTAGAACTGGGAAAGATAAACAAACACTCACGAACACGAATGACAGTCGAGAAAAAGCAGCCCCATGCCACTTCTCTGTGGAGGCCTGTGGAAAATATTGTCATGAGAGTTGACGGTCGCCGTGTGGTGGCGCCAGCTATGCAGTTGGCTTCGAATTCAAATAATGCAAGGCAAAAGTGTTAAAATAATAAAGTTTGTTGAAGAAAAATAATTTTCTGATAGTTCTGGGTAAAAGATGATGATCTTTAAGATTTTTTTAATCTTTTGAGTTCAAAATAATTAGCGAAAATCGTAAAATTCACTGCTTTTAGACATAAATCCCAATGCATTCCTACTAACTACAACAAATTATTATTCATGTGCAATTAAATCAGACAAATCATTATTTGTATCTTTTTTGAATATTTGCAAAGAAAATCGTCTAAACTTTATAATATTTTTTATTATATTATATAATATTTACTTTATTTATTTATTGATTTAAATTCATTTAGGATTTTCCGATATTTTAAAACAATTTTTTAATAAAAAATGATCAACTTTGTATATAACTATATATAAATTTCTGATGCCTCTTAGTATTTGTATATAAGTCTTTTCTTCATGAATAATTTGTATCTAGTATATAAAATATTAAATATTTTAACAGATTCTATTGAATATTTTAAATAAGTATATTTCCTCCGAGGTTTGGTAGCAGGTTTTTCCTTTTCGTAGGTGGCCTGGCATACGGCGACTGAAAGAAAACTTTGAATCAGCGCAGGTTTCCTCATTTATTATTTAATTTATTATTATCATATGTTATTTCTAGTTCAAAAAAAGAAACTCGTTTAAAATTAATTATAATAAATCGAGGAAAATATGTTAATGTTAATTATAACTAATTTTGGAAAAGAACTCGAGGTGAACTTTTGAAAAAAATATTTCGGGTCTTCTTTATTTGACAATAACTATTTAGAGTTTAATGTTTTTCTTTTTAGGTAAAAGTTGCAATTCTTATTTAATTCTGATGCTGTAGGGCTTATTTTATTTCTTAAGATTCTCTGCAAATCTTATTGGTACGTTTTTGTTTAAAAAAATTTATTCCTGAAAACCTATTTTTTACAAAAATCACAATTTTATAAATCCTAAATAAATTTTTTTCAATAAAAACGTACCAATGACATTTGCAGAGAATCTTTTCAGGATTAAAATAAGCCGTACAGCATTATGATTAAATAATAATTGCAACTTTTACCTAAAGTGAGAGAGAAAAACATCAAACCCTAAAAACTATTGTTAAATGAACAATGAAAATTGTATTGTAAACAATAATAATGTAATTGTAAACAAGTATAATGAAAATTCCCTTTTCGTCTTAAATTCCATAATAATAGTCATGCCGAAAAGCAAATTTTAAATGAAATCATTATTATTAATTAAATTTGTTTACAGTGTATATTTTTGGTTTACTTTTTCAAACTTAAAAAATTGAAAATCAGGGTCATTTTAAGCAATTTTAAGCTAGAAATATTAAAAATTGAACGATTACACTTTTGACATAAACGGAACACTTATTAAATCAGAAGTTAAGATATTTTTATTTCAAATAGTTTAAAAATCCTTGAAAAGCTTCAAAATTTTATTTCAAGATCTTGAAACATCTACACGTTGTTTTAAATTTTTTCAAATTATGAATTAATTTTTAAATTTTTCAGACCTTCTAAACATCTTTTAAAATGATTCGAATTCTTCCTAAAATTTCGTTTAAATCCTGAAAAATAAAAAATATTTCCTTAAAATCTTCCAGATTCATTTTCGAAAATTTCAGAAATCTTTTTAAACCTGTTTAAATATTCTCTTAAAATTTATTTTTCAAAATAAAAGGTCATTTTCAATTTTCCTATAGAAATCTTAAGAAAATATTTCTTATTCTTTTAAAGCCTTTCACAATTCATAAAAATGTTCTAAATTTTTCGTTCGAAACGTGCACAAAGCTATATTTTGTTTTGATTAGACCGTGGGCTATTTGTACCGAAATTTCAGTACGAATAGCCAAATTTTGTCGGTTTACGCAGACACTTTGTATAAATTATTTTGAATCATTTCAAATTTTAAATTGAAACAAAATTCAACTCACTTGAATTTTTTCTAGGAATAATAATAGGTGTTCAATATTTATTATACATCAAAATTCAATAATTTTACTTGCGAATTAAAATTTTTGAAATAGAAGAATTAAAATTTTAATGTTCAAAGTTTAGTTTTTTGTTTAAATTTGAATATTTGATTTACAATTACTGATTTTGGATGAACAGTCAAAAATTTATAAATATTGAGCTATTGTTGTTTTTCATAATTGAAAAAATTCCAATTTTAAAGTTTCAACTTTTAGACTAAAACAATAATGTTAAATTTAATAAAAGTCTTTAAGTATGAATATATTGTTTTGAAGTTATTTTACAATTTTAAATATTTTATAAAGTTTCAATCATGCATTTACATTTGTTTAACTACTAAGACTTTCCAATTTAAACAGTTTAATCTTTAACGCTAAAATCTTAAAATTATTAAATTTTGAACGGATTTCGCATCATCTTGTAAAATTATTTATTATTCACTTTTTAATCTTTAATGCACAGTTGAATTTCAAAAATCATTATAATTTATATCCACAGTTGATCAATTATTAAAAAGATTTTTTATCCAAATTTTTTGACCCCAAATGCTTCTAATTTAAAAATTTGTAAGTCTTTAAAACTGCATTTTTGAATTCTTTTAATGGAAAATGTACGCTTAACAATCAAAAACTAAAATAGAAAATTTTCAAGTGAAAGATTTTTCAATTACGCATTGTAAACTGAATTATATAATTTAAACAGATAAAAATTCAACTAATTATTTTAAAAACTGTTAAAATCAAACTGAGACCGATTTTTTTTTCTAAATATTTGTAAAATTCCCGATAAAAAATAAATTCACTGTCATTTCCCGGTTTAATGAAATTCCTGGTCTTTTCCCGGCTTCCCGGTCCAGCGGTCACCCTGAAAATATATTGAGATATCATTTATTTATAATCTAAAGTTCAAAATTTCAACACCGTGGATATTTTGGAACATCTGTAAATACATGCAGATTTTTACATCTAAAAGCAGTTTTCCTAAGTTTTCTTTCGCTTAGAGGATGGAAAATGTCGCAAAGATAATTAAAAACAGTCCAAGATTATTCAATACTGTCAGTAAATTACTTTTAATGTGTTATTAAATTCAATTTTATCATTTTGCCATGCATTTGCAACGATCATAGGCCAATTGCATAGCTGGCGCCACCACACGGCCACCGTCAACACATAGTACATTTTCAACTCAGAGTTCCAGGGGGCTGAGAAAAAGGCTGTCTCCACCCTGAAGCAGCCTTTTAATTAGGCGGGGAGGTGTAATGTTATAGATTTTGGGGTCTTTAGAGCCCTCAAAACATATACGTTTAGTTACACGAGGTGTATCTCGGAAACCATTATCGACTAGTGAGGTATCGATTCGATTTATCGATTGATCGATGTTTGTTCAAATTCAAATAAGAATTTAAAGTTGAATCAATGAGTATGACTTAAAAATAACGATTAGGAATATTTAGATTGGAATACTCGTTATATAGTACTCCCTCTCTGTCCTGAAATATTAGAAAGAATTAGAATTATGGATTTAATTTGATATCAGGGAAATGCTTATAAACTGCTACGCAATAAGAAATAGGTTAGATTCTTTTCATTCCTAAAGATGACTCATCGCGCTATTTTTAGTAGCAGAACGTGCCTTAGAACAGCCATTGAGAGAAAGTCGTATTGCAAACATCCGATCACAATTTGGACTTTGGACCAAAGTTGTTTAGAAATGTCCATCAACGAATGAGTCATATTGCGTCTTAAATCTAATATAGGCGGAGCCATGTGACCTAATTTCTAATTGGTAAAATGACTATTAAATTCGATGACGTCAGCGATTTGATCGGCTGAAAAGGTAAAGTGGGAGAATACTCCGCCCAAAATATAGTTTATAAAAAGGCGCGCACAACGGAAAAACGCCAAATAAGCTAATTTGTTAAACGTGAAGCGGGACGCCGCGTTATAAACAATTATAAACATTTGTGAACTAAGTGATTTGCTATTTTTGTTAACCACGAAACTAACAATTTGTGAAGTTGATACAGTAATGGTGAAGACACATATTATTAATAAATTGTGAACCATCAACTGTTAAATCCAGTGTACTTTATTTCAAATAAATTCCTTTTGATGGTTTTCGTTGGTTTTCGTTTCAACGATTCAACGGCAACAACGATCCCGTTCTGATGTCTGATCAGCGAGCAGAGAATTATTGACAGGAAAGCTAGGTCAAATTTGGGCATTACACATGGCAGATGAAAGCAGTGGATGAAAGTGGAAACTCATGAGAGTAAAAGAGACGGATAGATCTATTTGTCTCTTTCACTCTCATGAGTTTCTGCTTTCATCTGTCATGGGCAAGGTTGCGTACGTCATATACCTTAGGTAATTTACGTAGTTTTTTACATGTAAATTACTTACGTAATTAACGTCCCTAGTTTTTAAATGTAATTTACGTTTTCAAGAAGACGACTGCGCTTATATGGAAAATAAACATAACCTAATTCTTCAATACAACTTGCTTGACAGATTCTTAATTGATTAAAAAGTGATGAGAGGTGGTAGACCCAGAAATTCCTTTTGGAAGGTGTTACATTTTATTTTAAACAGGGAAAATGTCAAGATGGCAAAACTTTTGCTTTTGCCACGGGTGCAATCGACTGTTGTCAAATCCGATTGAAATTAGCTTACTTTACGTCTTTTCAGTGGCGGAACTTCCAGGAGGGTCTTTTGGTTTGTAGATGTTTCTAAAGTTAAAAGAAATACGAAGTCAGAGTATTTTAAAAATTAAATATAATCATTTATTTTAACGAATTATCAACAACATTTAGATACGTGTGAGCTAGAAGACGGTCGTAGCTAGTATTTTTAAAAATACTATTACAAATTAAGCATTTCAAAACTGCTTGATTTTCAACTTTCAACCGCTCAAACTTCAGTTCTTCCTCAGGGATGTTTTGTCCCTTTTCCCTTCTAACTATCGATTCATTCATTTATAAAATTTTATAAAAAATAATTCACCTAATCTCGCACTTTATGCATTCCGGAATAAGTGAGTATAAAATGTAAAAAAAGAGTGCTATTAACAAATTTAAAGTGCTTCTTTGCAATATATTTGAAGAATTATAATCCCATATTCACACTATCAATTTTCGAAAGAATGAAGAGAGTTTGAAGATTTTCCTGTATGGTGCTTTTTATTGCAGAAATCATTATAAATAATTTGTACTAGTTGTGCACAGTCGGTTAAAGTAACTGTTCCATTATTTATATTATTGTTATAATTAAAAGTTAACAATTATAATAATAAGTATTCATTATTGTTAAAAATGTTGTTCACATAAAGTGTTGCAGGTTTAACTATAATTTTTATAATTTAATGTACTTTTTGTGTAGCATAATAATAGCAAAGATAGTAAAAATATGAAGAATACAATACTAAATATACTTTTATAATTACATTTTATGACTTTCATGATTTATTTAATGGTGTGGCAAAAAAGATGTTGCCAACAAATTATGTTAAGCCTGTCTTGATTATTTTTCACGTATGGACATAATTTCGCATAATATACAAATTTTAGTAGACACATAATCTCTCATAGTAATTGATTTTTCATCGCATTATTGGAAGATTTTCAATATCAAATATATTTTGTCCTAAGCATCTTACCGCGTCAAGAATTTCGTGGTAAAAATATGTTTATAATAAATGTTTATTTTATTGATGACACCACTCGGTCGTATAATATCCTATTTTAATTTGTTGAAAATGAGTCTTTTGGGTAGAAAATTAATCTTTTGGGTTGAAAATTCAACTATTTGGTTAAAAATTCATATTTTTGGTTGGAGATTTTAGTTGAAAATTCATTCCTTTGATAGAAAATTCATCTTTTTGACTTGAAAACACAACTAAAAAGTGTTTTAAATATATTTAGTAACAAAATTTATAGAAAATACGATTTTTTAAATACTAATTGAAAATGCTCATAAATGCTCATTAAATTCTCAAAGCAGATAAGCGTCGAGCATATTCTCGAGCATATTCTCATGCTCGTGAGAATTTCTCCGAGCACTTAAAGTCCTTCTAACACTATTCACGCCGAAATTATAATTCGTTAATTACACTGCAATTTTGAACAATATATCATGCAAATCCTTGTCTTTTATATAATTATTATTAAAAGATAAACAGATCATATTAAACAAAAACCGCGAAATTATTATTAACAGTTCAATTTCAAGGAAATGTAATTTCATTAAACAGTGATAAATATTCATTTGTTTATTGATTGTTATTGACATCGATCGCCGGATAACTTCGAATTGCTCTAGTGATCATGAGTATTTTCAGAAAACTATATTATCTACTGAAATTCCTTTCGGCGACAGCGCCTCTTTCGCCCATTTTACTCACGATAACTGTTACGAGGGGATTGGTACTTCAGCGTGTAGAGAGGCACAGTGGGGTTGGGGAGATTTGTAGGGACTCGCCGCTAGGCGGCTACCGCTTGCTGGCGCACGTCTTTCTCGCTACCAAAGCGAGGGCCTGCGCCTTCAAGTAAGGTGCCGAGTCCCTTCCTCCTCAGAGCGTCTGTGGCAGGGTCCGTCCACATGCCATACTGATGAGTCCAGTGGCGGACCCTAGAGATGGGGAGTGACCGTCAGATGACCGATTTCCGGTAATCTGACTGTCACCTGACCGGACAAGTGGAAAAAGTGGAAATCATGTTATTACACGAAAAATTGAATAAATATCATAGATATAAACGACAAAAAACGTTTCTGTTAGTAAAACGAAATTTGTTTTCTAAAAAAAAGTGAGGAAAAAGGAATAAATACGTAAAAAGTGATCGTATCTTGTTGCTGTTAATGAACATAACCTATTAAACATGAACAGTTTTCAAATCTTGAAAACTAAAAAGTACACTTTGTTAAAAAAAGAAGCCAAAACGATGATTTTCTGTGAGTTTTATCATCCAATAAGTGGTATAAAATTTAGTTTGGAATAATCTTATCTTAACAAAATTCAAAACTATTTGGGGTTAATTTAAATCGTTCAAAATTGTACAACGTATGCTTTAAAATTAATAGTTCAACCTCTTAAAAAAAAAAAAAAATTGATTAGCATTTCGAACTCGAAAGTTCATTGCCTCACTACCCGATTCGGGTAGTGTTTCTAGGTGGATAAATACTACCGTGTGGGTCCACCACACCCACGACGGGTCAACAACACGCAGTATTCCCCGAACGGTCACCCATCCAAGTACTAACCGCGCCCAACGCTGCTTAACTTCAGTGATCTAACGGGAACTGGTGTTTTCAGCGTGGTATCGCCGTTGACGATTAGTTCAACCTCTTGTCGTTTTAAATTTGAATTGTTCATAATTGTACAATTTTAAATTAAAATCCTGTATACTTAAATAATTGCAAGGTAGGAAAAGGTTAACATTAGAATAATTTCATGATAACAAAATTCAAAATTATTTTTATTTCATTTAAAAAATTCAAAAGTACTTGCTCGACTGTAATTTCATAACACTTCAAATTGCAGTTTAGGATTCTCTTTTCTTAACAATTTAGATAACTTGTTCAAAATCAAACAATATGTGAATGAAAATCTTAAGAATCAAAGCATTGTTAAATTAAAAACGTGTAAAGAATGATTTCAATGAAACTTCAGAAATGAGAGAATTTCTAATTGAAAAGCCTGGTTTAAAATTCAGGAATTAATCATTAGCTTAAATTTGAATAGCTGAAGCTTTTACATATTTTTAGTTTTTAATTTGTAGTAGTAAAAATGTTTTTGGAGAGCCTCGAAATAACGCATTTTTATATTTTTGGAAAATCCAAATTAAAACGCTTTTAAATTCAAAATCATTAGACTGAAGTGTTAAAAATTTAAAGAAAACTTCAAATTTCGGGATTGCAAAAAGCTATTTTAAACATATAAGCTCAAAATTTTCGGGCTGATACATTTTCAAATTTCTAATCAAGTTAAATTCAGTTGACAAAACATCTAATAGTTGATATTTTTCCCACAAAAAGAACAATATTCAACCAAAAAGGATG
The DNA here is from genome assembly GCA_932178445.1 of Andricus quercusramuli. Taxonomy (NCBI): domain Eukaryota; kingdom Metazoa; phylum Arthropoda; class Insecta; order Hymenoptera; family Cynipidae; genus Andricus; species Andricus quercusramuli. The sequence continues at coordinate 724 of CAKNXH010059723.1, read as the reverse complement.
ACTTATCCATAAAACTTTTTAATTTTCAACAAAATAATTACATTTTTAACAAAAAATATTAATTTTCAACCAATAAGATTAATTGCATACTGAAAAGACAAATTTGTATTAGAAAATTAATTTTGAATCGAAGAGCTGAATTTTCAATTAAAGTGGTGAATCTCCAAACAAAAAAATTAATTTTTAACAAAGTAGTTCGAGTTTCAACCACGTATTTAAATTTTCAACCAAAAAAAGATGAATTCTCAATAAGAAATTTAATAGTTGATTTTCAATTAAAAACGATCAATTTTCAGACAAAGATGTATAGTTAAATTTTCAGTTAACAAAGTTAATTTTCTACCTAAAGAGGTGAATTTTCACAAAAATTTTTGAATTTTCAAGCAGCAAAGGTTTTTCAGGAAAGAAAGAAAAAAAAATGTTTGAAGTTTCTACAAAACAGTTGATTTTTCAACGACAGAATTAAGTGTAATAATGATAAATATTATTATACACTGAGAGGCCAGGTATCTCTATTTTGTTAAGAATAAGCTATACGAATTTGTGCAGCTTCTTGAGAACTTTGAAGCTAAAAAAAAACTTGAAGAATAAAAGCCTTATACTACAATCAAAACCATAATATGGTTTTGACAGCACCACCAAACAGATAGGTTTATTGAATTATCCTTTCCATCCTATTATTTCAACTTGTAATTTTTGGCGTTTCCAGTTTTCTTTCCTATCA
>CAKNXH010059722.1:3486-17732 GCA_932178445.1 Andricus quercusramuli | reverse complement strand
ACTTTCTAGTTTTTAGCTTAAAAACTGCACTCTTTTATTGAAAATTAATTTTTTTCCGTTTAAAATTCGCCTTTCCTTGTTGAAAACTACCTTTTTATTGTAAATTCATCTTTTTCTGTTTTAAAACTTAAATTTTTTCTAAACAATGCGACTTTTTCTTTGAAAACTCAACTATTTTTTTGAAAATTCGTTTTTTTTTGGGGTTGAAAATTTCACTATTTTGTTAATAAATCATGTTTCTCGGTTGAAAAATTAACTATTTTTTGAAAAATTTAACTTTTTCGTTGAAAATTCATCTTTCTTGGTTTAGAATGAACTTTTTCTTGAAAATTCATCTTTACGGGTTTAAAAGTCAAATGTTTTTTAAAGCGTTCGACTTTTTAGTTTTTAGCTTGAAAACTAAACTTTTTTGTTGAACATTCTTTTTTTTTGGTCGAAAAGTTTACTATTTGGTTAATAAATTGAGTTCGTCGGTTGAATATTCACCTGTTTGGTTGAAAATTAACTTTTTTTATTAAAAATTCATCGTTACGGGTTAAAAAGTCAAATGTTTTTTTAAGCGTTCGGCGTTATAGTATTTAGCTTGAAAACTCAACTCTTTTGTCGAAAATTTGTCTTTCAGGGTTGAAAATTCATCTCATTTGGTATAAAATTACACTATTTTGTTGAAAATGTAATAAATTTCGACCTGAAATCTTAGGAATGCAGTACCTACATTCATTTTATTTTAAGTAATTTATTCCCCTATTATTCTCCTATTTTCTTGAAAAATCATCCTATTTCCCCAGTTTTAAGAGAATTTTGGACTCGGAAGTCTGTTGAATGGTGAAAAATATTAATACTTCAAATATTATTATTAATACTGAAAAATTTATTGAAACAGCTACGAGATTGTGAACTTGGCGCGATCGTAAACAGAGATCTTTCCCGGCGTATTCGCGCTGTCAATGGGATGACAGCTCACAAGCAGGTCGTCAGACAGGACATCAAGCTGAGTGCAAAAATCGTGCACAATTTGGACAATCGCGTGGGACTCTGGGATGAAAAGAAGGAACAGGACGCCAAAGACGATCAGAAAAAGGAATCTAAGACTTCGGATCAGCTCGCGATGGAAATTGAACAGGCGGTGAGTTTTATAAACAGGATGTCCTGCGACCTTGAAAACCTGGCATTCTCCTTGAATTTTTTTTAAATCTTGAAAACCTGGATATCTGGAATTTTTCACGAGAATCTTTAATTTGATTTTTTTCCAAAGATTTCAAAATATTTTAATCTATTTCAAAGCTTTTATAATACTTAAAAGGACTTTGAACATTTCAAAAGGGTTTCACGGATTTGAAAAGGCGTGTAGACAAGATCTCAAAAATTTTACAAAGATTACGAATATTTCATAAAGAAGTTTTAAACTTTCAAAAAGATTACAAGGATTTTAAAGATTTTAAAAAGGATACAGTACACCAGATGTCCATGATTTCAAAACATTAAAAATATTTAAAACGATTTCAAAATGTTTTAGAAGATTTTAAATCATTTCACAAAGATTTGAAATATTCCAGCGATTTCAGGCAAATAAAACAGATTTCAGAAAGATTTCACAAATATTTCAAAGAATTCATAAGGATCTCCAAAAATTACAAGAATTTCAAATATTTCAAAAAGGTTTCATTACACCATATTTCAAAGGTTTTAAACAAGTTCAAAAGTTTTAAATAAACGTGAGAAGCGTTCAAAACATTTCAATAATCTTAAACGAACACAAAAGATTTCATAAATAAAGATTAAAGAAAGATTTCACAAATGTTTCAAAAATTTCATTAAAAAAATCATAAAGGTTTTAAAATAGTACAAGAATTTCAAATATTTCAAATATTTTAAACGATTTCTAATTTTTTTAGAAGATTTCAAAAGATTTTAAAACTTTAAGAATATTTCAAGGCTTTTAAGGATTTAAAAACGGGTATAGAAAACCAGATTCTAAGATTTCAGAAAGATTTCACAAATATTTCAAATGTTTCATAGAAAATTAACTTTTTAGTTGAAAATTCCATTAAAAATTAAAATATTTGTTTCAAAATACGTGTGTTTTGTTAAAAATTATTCTTTTTTGGTAGAAAATTAATTTTCTTTTAACTAAAAATTTAACCATTCCATTTTTCGTCAATATTTTTTTTACAGATATTTCATCTTTTTGGTTGAAAATTTATCTTTTTTTTGGAAATTCATCTATTTTGTAAAAAAATTGTCTTTTTTGGTAGCAATGTAACCTTTTTGGTAAAAAATTTAATTATTAGGTTGAAAACTCCATCGAAATTAAAATATTTGGTTTAAAATTCACGTATTTTGTTGGAAATTATTCTTTTACGATCGAAAATTAATTTTTTGGGTTGAAATTTGATTGTTGTGGTTGAAAATTAGTTTTGTTTTATTGAAAATTATTTTTTTCAATTTTTCGTTGAATTTTTTTTATCGGATTTAATCTTTTTAGTTGAGAATTTATCTGTTTGATTGAAAATTCAACTATTCTGTTGAAAATTCATTTGATTTGGTTAAAAACTTATTTTTTTACAATGAATTTTTTACTAAAAATGTAGCTATCTCATTTTTGCGAGAAAATTGATCTTTTGCAGTTATAAATTCAATTATTTTGTTGAAAACTCGTATTTTTTGGTCGAAAATTCAATTATTTTGACAAAAAATGAATATTTTTGGGTTGTAAATTCAACTTCTTCATAAATTCGTTTTTATAACTAAAAAATTGAACATTTTAGATTTCAATATATTTCAAAGCTTTTATAATATTTAAAAGGATTTTGAACATTTCAAAAGGTTTTCACGGATTTGAAAAGGCATGTAGACAAGATTTCAAAGATTTCATAAAGATTACGAATATTTCATAAAGAATTTTTAAACTTTCAAAAGATTACAAGGATTTTAAAGATTTTAAAAAGGATACAGTACACCAGATGTCCAAGATTTCAAAAAATTTAAAAGATTTTAAACAATTTTAAAATGTTTTACAAGATTTTAAATGATTTCACAAAGATTTTAAATGTTCCAGCGATTTCAGGCAAATAAAAAAAAAAGATTTCACAAATATTTCAAAGAATTCATAAGGATTTCCAAAGATTTCGAACATTTCAAATATTTCAAAAAGAATTCATTACACCATATTTCAAAGGTTTTAAACAAGTTCAAAAGTTTTAAATAAATGTGAGAAGCGTTCAAAACATTTCAATAATCTTAAACAAACACAAAAGATTTCACAAACAAAGATTAAAGAAAGATTGCACAAATGTTTCAAAAATTTCATTAAAAAAATTATAAAGTTTTCAAACTAATACAAGAATTTCAAATATTTCAAAGATTTTAAACGATTTCAAATTTTTTTAGAAGATTTCAAAAGAGTTCACCAAGATTTTAAAACTTTCAGAATATTTCAAAGATTTTAAAGATTTTAAATGGTTATAGTGAACCAGATGTCTAATATTTCAGAAAATTCCAAAGATTTGAAACGATTTCAAACTTTCCAGCGATTTCAGGCAAACAAAAAAAAAGATTTCACAAATATTTTAAAGAATTCATAAGGATTCCCAAAGATATCAAGAATTTCAAATATTTCAAAAAGAATTCATTACACCATATTTCAAAGGTTTCAAACAAATTCAAAATTTTTAAATAAATGTGAGAAGCGTTCAAAACATTTCAATAATCTTAAACAAACACAAAAGATTTCACAAATGTTTCAAAAATTTCATTAAAAAATCATAAAGGTTTGAAAATAATAGAAGAATTTCAAAGATTTTAAACGATTTCAAATTTTTTTAGAAGATTTCAAAAGATTCCACAAAGATTTTAAAACTTCAAGAATATTTCAAGGCTTTTAAGGATTTTAAAACGGGTATAGAAAACCAGATTTTAAGATTTCAGGATTTCAAAGAAAAACGGGTATATTAAACCAGATGTCTAAGATTTCTGAACATTTCAAAGATTAGAAACGATTTCAAATTTTGTTAGAAAATTTCAAAATATTTCAGGAAGATTTCCCAAAGATTTCATAAACATTTCATAAAGATGTTAAAAGAATACAAGAATTTCAAAGATTTCAAAAGGGGTACACGACACCAGATTTCAAAGATTTTAAACAATTTCAAATTTTTTTTAGAAGATTTCCATACTTTTCACAAAGATTTAAAAACTTTCAGAATATTTCAAGGATTTTCACGATTTCAACATTTTTTTAAGAAGATTTCAAAACTTTTCACGAAGATTTTAAAACTTTCAGAATATTTCAACGATTTTAAAGATTATTAAACGGGTCCAGCAAACCAGATGTCTTAGGATTTCAGAACATTTCAAAGATTTGAAACGCGCTCACATTTTTTTAGAAAATTTCAAGATTTCAAATATTCCAGGGATTTCTAATGAATACAAAAAATGTAGGAAAGATTTCACTGGTATTTCGAAGAATTCATAAGGATTTCAGAAGGTTTCGAGAATTTACAAAATTTTCAAAGATTTTAAACAATTTTAAAAAGTTTCAATAAATATGAGATTTGAAAAGATATCAATGATTTCAAACGGACACAAACAATTTCACAAACAAAGGTTAAAGAAAGATTCCACAAATATTTCCAAGATTTCATCAAGATTCCAAAAATTTCACAAAAATTGCAAAAGATTTCACAAATATTTTTAAAATACTTCGAAAGGTTTCAACGAATTCACACAGATTTTGAAGACTTTACAAAGATTTTAAAATATGCCCAAAGATTTCACAAAGACGACTTAAATTAGCAAAAAATTAAAAATTAGTTTGTTTATGATTCTGCTTTCTTTGAAAATTGTTGGCCAATAAGAAATCAAATGTCTCATCTTTTACACGTATAACACACGGTTATTTGATTATTTGATGTAAAAAAAGGAGTCCTGTAAAATCTTTAATTTTTTACCTGGAAAACCTGGAAAAGGCCTTAAATTTTGTTCCTAAGAATCGCTGGACACACTGATGAAAGATCTTTTGCAATTTTGATATTCTTTCAACGGCTGATTCTTTTGATATTTTCTCTAGGCTTTTGGACTTTCATCGAAGAATCCAGTCTTGAAGAACATCACTGATTACCTGATCGAGGAAGCTTCTGCTGAAGAGGAAGAATTGCTTGGCTTGTCTGGGGATCAGGAAGAGGGACAACTCAGTGGAGATGCTGATGGACCAATTGAAAGGGATCCAGTATTGATGGCGGTAATTGAAAATACTAATAGTCTACATTAGTTTAAATTATTTTTTTAACTGAAAATGTAACTATTCCATGTTTGGTTGAAAAATTAAATATATTTAAGATAATTATTTGATAATCTTTATAATTATATAATTAATTAATAGAATAATAATAATTTTTAATAATAATTGATACTAATAGATTAATTAATTTATAATAATATAATAATCAATCTTCTGCAGTTGAAAATTCAACTATTTCTTTGAAAATTTCTGTATTTTGTTGAAGCTTTGCCTTTTGTGGTAGAATATTAATCTTCTGGGTGACTATTTCGCCTTTTTGGTTGAAAATTCAACTATTAGGTTCAAAATTCCATTAAAAATTAAAATATTTGGTTGAAAATGTATGTTTTGTTTTAAAAATTATTCTTTTTTAGTAGAAAATTAGTTGTTTTTTTTTTAAATTGAAAATTTATTTTTCTCTGGTTGCAAATAGTGATTTTATTAAAAATTGATTTTTTTTTAACTAAAAATTCAACTAAGTTTTTTGTAGAAATTTTGTTGTGTGGACATTCAATCTTCTTGATAGAAAATTTATTTGTTTGGTTGAAAACTTATTTTATTCTCTTAAAAACTTATTTCTCGAACTGAAAATAAAACTATTCTATTTTCTGTTGAAAATTGATATTTTTTTTATTGGAAAATTGATCTATTTTGTTGAAAAATTGTCTTTTTTGGTAGAAAATATAAATTTTTAGTTGAAAATTCCATTGAAAATTAAAATATTTGTTTAAAAAAATAATAATAATTTTTAACAAAATACTCATGTATTTCCGACAAACAAAAAATAAAAATTTAACTATTCCATTTTTCGTCGAACATTTTTGTTTTGTTTTGATAGATATTTAATCTTTTTGGTTGAAAATTAATCTTTTTTATTTAAAAATTCATCTATTTTGTAAAAAATTTATTTTTCTTGGTAGCAATGTAACCTTTTTGGTTGAAAATTTAATTATTGGGTTGAAAATCCCATCAAAAATAAAAATATTTGGTTTAAAGTTCACGTATTTTGTTGAAAATTATTCTTTTACGATCGAAAATTAATTTTTTGGGTTGAAATTTCATTGCTGTGGTTGAAAATTAGTTTTGTTTTATTGGAAATTATTTTTTTCAACTATTCAAATTTTCTTCGAATTTTTTTTATGGACATTTAATCTTTTTAGTTGAAAATTTATCTGTTTGGTTTAAAATTTAACCATTCCGTTGGAAATTTATTTTATTTGGTTAAAAACTTTTTTTTGTTTTACAATTATTTTTTTATTAAAAATATAGCTACCTCATTTTTGCGAGAAAATTGATCTTTTGCAGTTAAGAATTCAATTACTATTTCGGTAGAATATGCAACTGTTTGATCCAAAATTCATCTTTTTTTCTTGAAAATTCAAATTTTTGGTTTCTAGTTGAAGTTATATTTTTTGAGTAAATGTTTAACCATTCTGTTGAAAATTCTTCTTTGTAGGTTTAAAATTTAATTATTTTTTTGAAAATTCCACTTTTTTTTCAAATTCAACTTTTCGAATAGCAAATTCGTCTTTTTCGATTGAAATTCATCCTTTTTGATGGAAAAATCATCTTTTTTTGTTAAAAATTAACTTTTTTTGTTGATAATTCAACTTTTCGGAATAACAATTAAACTGAGTCATCTTTTTTTTGACAAAAATTCTACTGTTTTGGATTGAAAATTCATTCTTTTTGTAGAAAAGTCATCTTTTTTGGTTAAAAAGGTTTTTTTTTTTTTTTGTTGAGAATTCAACTTTTCGGGTTAAAAATTCAAATTCCCTTTTAAAAAATCGCCTTTTTTCCGTCTGAAAATTTTTTCAAAGAGTATTATTCTACTCTTGGTCTTTTTTATTTGGTCTGTTTTGTTCAAAATTTGTCCTTTTTGATTAAAAAAACTCAATTATTTGGTCGAAAATTCACTTTTTTCGTTAGAAAAGTCAACTATCGGTAGAAATTTAATATTTTTAGGTAAAAAGGCAACTGTTTGAAAATTAATCTTTTTTCTTTTCTGATAATTCTCATCTATTTTGTTTTCAAGAATCTTCCCCTTTTTCTCGTTTAAAACTCTACTGCTTGGTTTCTGGTGGAAGTTATATTTTTTATTTAAAAATTGGACTATTTTGTTGAAAATTAATTTTTTTAGGTTGAACATTTATTTATTTTCTTAACAATTCCACTATTTTGATAAAGACGTTTTTCTTTATCGAAAATTCCACTGTTTTGTTAAACATTCGTTTTTTCAAATCGGAAATTCGTCCGTTGAAAATTCATCTTTTTTGGTTAAAAATGAATTTTTTTGTTAAAAATCCAACTTTTTGGAATAAAAATTCAAATGGCTTCTAAAAAAAACGTCTTTCTTTCCTTGAGAATTGGACCAGTTTGTTGAAAATTTAATTCCTTTCTTAAAAATTCTTTGTTGAAAATTCGTCCTTTTTTGATTAGTTTTAAAATAAGATTTTTTTTTCGATTGACTAAAAATTAATCTGTTTTTGTTGAGAATTGAACGGCTTTTTTAAAGATTCTTCATCCGTGGTTGAAATAACTGTTTTTTATTTAAAATTAAAATCTTTTTTTGGTAGAAAAGTCTTCTTTTTTGGTTGAAAAGGATCTTTTTGGTTGAAAATTCAATTGTCTGCTGAAAAATTCGTCTTTCTGGCATGAGAATTGAACTATTTGGTTGAAAGTGCAACTATTTTGGTTAAAGTTTAATCTTTTCTGTTTGGAAATTCGATCATTTGGTTGGAAATGCACTTTTTTGTTGAAAATTGATCTTTTCGTGATTGAAAGTCAACCCGTTTCTAAAACGTTTCACTTTTTAGCTTGAAAACTTCAATATAGTATCTAAATTAATTTTTATTTAAAATAATTAATTCCCATATTAATCATAGTCTGATACAATCTGATTATTTTCCAGGTTCTGGACAGGCTCATTTTGTATTTGAGGATAGTACATTCCGTGGATTACTACAATCACTGCGAATATCCAAACGAGGATGAGATGCCAAATAGGTGTGGAATAATGCACGTGAGAGGACCACCACCTGCTGCCAAAGTTTCGAGTACAGAATTATCCGAGTACTGCCGAAATTTCGAGGCCAAAATGGCAGCTTTCCTGGCACCAATTGCCGCTGTCACTGCTGACGATTACGAGAAACTCGGTGCCAAAGATGCAGAAGCGTATGTTGAATTTTCTAGTCTAATTTGAGTTCTTTAAATTGTAAAGAAAAAAATATACAATTGCAGTCCTCGGACTCACCACACTATTGACTCATTTGACACTTTTTTTTTTGAGTGATGACACTTTTTTGCTACTATTTCCAAAAAATTTCACTAAAGAAGCTAAGTTTAAATTAAAACAAAAAAATCGAATTTTCAACGTGGAAATAATTTTCAGTCAATAATCGGGGTGTCCAGAGATCTTGAAAACCTGAAATTCTCCTTGATTTTTTTTTTAACTTGAAAACCTGGACATCTTGGATTTTTCACGAGAACCTTGAATTAAAATTTTTTCTCCTTTTAAAGCAGTTATTTTATTGAAATACAAAAAGTAATTTAAATCTTTTAGTCTATTTTGAAAGAAACATCTCGTTCAGAAGAAATGTTGCTACTGAAATTTTTTTTATTTATCAAGATATAATTTATCTTTTACTTATTACAAAATCAAGACATTTCTAGGCAATTTAGAATATTTGAAAAGATTTCACTTATGTGAAATAATTCAATGATTTCAACGAATAAAAAAAATTGCACAAGCAAAGATTTAAGAAACATTACACAAATATTTCAAAAGATTTGACAAAGATTTCAAAGATTTCACAAAAATGTTCCAAAAATTTCGAACATTTCATAAACATTTCGAACAAGATTTTGAAATTTTCAAAAGATTTGAAAGCTTTTAAAGATTTCTTATAGATTAAAAATATGTTAATGATTTCAAATGAATACGAAAGATTTCAAAAGAAAACCAGAATTTCATAGATTTCAAAAAGGTTACAGTACACCAGATTTCGAAGATTTAAAACGATTTCAAATATTTCAATGATTTCAAACGAATACGAAAGATTTCACAAATATTTAAAAGATGTTAAACTAATTCAAAAGATTTCAACACATTTCAGAAGATTTTAAAAGATTTCAATTATTTCAAACGAACACAAAAGATTTCACAAACAAAGATTAAAGAAAGCTCTCGCAAATATTTCAAAAATTCCATACAAATTTCAAAAGATTTAAACGATTTTAAAGATTTCAAGCATTTCAAATATTTTACAAAAATTTCAAAAGATTTCATACTAATTTCAATATTTCCAAAAGATTTCACAAAGATTTCAAAGATTCCAAGGATTTCAATGACGACTTATGTTCGCAAAAAATTCAGAATTTATTTATGGTTCTGCTTTCTTGAAAAATTGTTGGCCAATAAAAAATGACATGGCTCATTTTTTACATCTATAACAAACGCTTTTTTCATTATTCGATGTAAAAAAAAGGAGACCTGGAAAAACTTGACTTCTTGACCTGGAAAACGTAGAAAAGGCCTTGAATTTCGTTCTACCAGAAAATGTCACTTGATTGAATTTTCTACCAAATCGATGATTTTTCAAGACGGAAAGACGAAATTTCTATAAAAAACGGTTGAATTTTCCAGCAAAAAGGTTAATTTTCTACTAAAAATTAATCATTTTTAGTGAAATACATGAATTTTGAACCTAATAGTTGAATTTTCAACCAAATAGGTTAATTTTCTACCAAAATAAGACAAATGTCAAATAAAATAGAAAAATTTCCAACTAAAAAAGATTAAATGTCTGTAAAAAAATTCGACCAATGTTCAGTTAAAAAAAAAACTAATTGTCAACCAAGGAAATTATATTTCAACCAAAAAAATGTCTCTAAAAAAAAATTCGACTGAAAATTTAGATAAATTTTTCGTTTAAAAAATTAATTTTCAATTAAAAAACTAATTTTTACCAAGCGAAAATATATTTCAACCAAAAAGATTAATTTTCTACAAAAAAGAATCATTTTTAACAAAATACATGAATTTTCAACTAAAGATTATTATTTTTATTGAAATTTGCAACCTGATAGTTGAATTTTCAACCAAAAAGGTTAATTTTCTACCAAAAAAAGTTAAATTTTAAAAAAAAACCTAGAAGAATTTACAAATAAAGGAGGTAAATTTTCAACAAAAAATAGAATAGTTAAATTTTTGGTTATGTAAATAAGTTTTTTAGCAAATAAAATAAATTTTCATTTAAATAGCTAAATTTTCAAGAACAAAAAAATGCATTTTCTACCAAAAAGAATCATTTTCAACAAAATACATAAACATCCAATCAAATGTTTTAATTTTTATTGGAATTTTCAACCTAATAGATAAATTTCCAAAAAAAAGTAGAATAGTTAAATTTTCAGTTCCACCAAAAAGGTTAATTTTCTAAAAAAAATTAGTTAAATTTTCAGTTAAAGAAATTAATTAAAAAAAAAAACTAATTTAAAAAATTAATTTTGTACCAAAAATAGAATAATTTTTAACAAAACAGATGATTTAATTAGATTTTTTAACTGGGTATTTAACTATTATATTTTTGGTTGAAGTTGTATTTGTTTATTTCAAAATTCACCTAGTTGGTTAAAAATTCATCTTTTCATTTGAAAATTCAAGTAATTGGTTGAAAATTCATGTATATTGTTAAAAATTCGTTTTTTTTTTTTGGTAAAAAATTAATTACTTTGGTTGCAAATTCAACTAATTTTCTGAAAATTAAATTCCTTTGTTAAAAATTCATTTTTTCAGTTTTTTAATTGAAAAATAATTTCTTCCATTGAAAATTATCCATTTTTTAAAAAGTTTGTTTTGATTTTGGTTGAAAATTAATTCTTTAAACTGAACATCGAACATTAAAGATTTATTATCATAGTTAAATATTCATCTAGTTGGATAAAAGTTTAACTACTTTGTTGAAAACTTATTTTTTTGTTGGTTGAAAAATTAATTTTTACAACTAAGAATTTAAGCAATTCAGTTAAGTATTCCATCATTTTAGTTGAAAATTCGTTTCTTTGATTGAAAATTCAAATATTTGATTATTTAATTTATCTTTTTTGTTTGAAAATTCATCTTTGCAGTGGAAAATTTACCTATTTTCTTGAAAATTCGTGTTTTAGCTTAAAATTCGATAACTTAGTAAATTTCAACAAATTCTAATTTAAAAGACTCTCATTGCATACGGAATTGAAATATTACATATTCATTATTTAAGTTGAAAATTCATCTTTTAGGTTGAAAATAAAATTATTTGGCTGAAAGTTAAACTCTTTTGTTCAAAATTATTTTTTGTTGTTGTTAAAGATTCGTTTTAATTAAAAATCATATCTTTGGTTGAAAAGTAAGCAGTTTGACTGAAAACGTGTTTTTTCTTTGAAACTTTTTTTTTTACTGAAAATGTAACTTATTCCAGTTAAATAATCCATAATTTTAGTTAAGAATAATCTCTTTGGTCGAACATTCATTTTTTCACTAAAAATTTAATTATCCAATGTTTGATTGAAAAATTACCTTTTTTAGTTCAAAAGTCGTCTTTTTTGGTAGAAATTAATCTTCTTGATTGACAATTAATCTTTTTGGTCAAAACTTTGATTATTCTAGTTAAAGATTCATCATTTTAGTTAAAAATTCATCTTTCTGGTTTAAATTTCAACTGTTCCTGTTAAAAATTGTATTTCAAAATTCATCACTCTGTTTGAAAATGTAACTATTTTTTTTAAAGTTAGTTTTTTTTTGTAGAAAGTAATTTTTTTTAACTGAAAATTTAACTTATTTCAATTGAAAATTCGATAGTTGTAATTGAAAATTCACCTGTTTGGTTAAACATTACTTTTTTAACTTGAAATTTAATTATATAATTCAGTTTTTTTTTAGTAGAAATCAATTTTTTGTTTCGAAATTCAACTATTTTTTTATTTTAAGATTCATTGTTTCAGTTGAAAACTCTTGTGTTTGGTTTAAAATTTATTTTTTAATAGAAAATTATTTTTTTGTTTGAAAATTAATCTTCCGGTTTAAAAATTCATCTTTTTTGTTTAGAATTGTACCATTCCAGTTGAAGATTTATATTTTTATTGAAAATTCATTACTTCGGTTGAAAATTTAACTATTTTGTTGGAAATCCGTTTTTTTGTTTGTTAGAAATTAATGTTTTCAACTGAAAGTTGAACTATTCCATTTTTTGTAAAAGAATTATTTTTTTCGTGGAAAATTTAAGTCTTTTTTTGAAAATTCATTTATTTTGCAATATTTTTCTCTGTTTTGTTAAAAAGATGTTTAGAATGATTAATTAAAGGAATTTTTTGCGTTTTGTGGCATATATGAATATGTTACTTTTAGTTGACTGGAAGTATCGAAATTGTCCGGCAAATCGCCACCCTGATTATACAATTGTTTAATTTTTCTATTGTTTCACAGTGAGGTGGAGAAGTTTGTCCAGGCCAACACCCAGGAACTCTCGAAAGACAAATGGCTCTGTCCTCTCAGTGGCAAGAAGTTTAAGGGTCCCGACTACATTCGCAAGCACATTTGCAATAAGCATGCTGAGAAAGTATCGGAAGTGAAAGCTGAGGCTGAATATTTCAATAACTACTTGAAGGATCCTAAACGTCCTCAACTTCCGGAACATCCTGGAAACAAAGCTCCTGTCCGAGAAGCTGCACGCGAAGGTTTCTCCTCCTTCAACTCTGGGTAAGTCTGATTTATTTATTTATTTATTATACGAAAAGATTCATGATCAGTTGTACATTTTTTAATAGACGAATATTCCAGTCATTAAATGTTAAAGTTGATTTCTATTTTATAGCAATTTGGATATACTAGATTAAGCATTTAACATTCTAACATATTGCGCAGTTCTTTTTATTTCTTCGAAACTAACATCTGATCTTTACTAAGAAATTGGCAAATTTTGAATAAATTCCAATAATATCTGCTCGGGTATATTTTTGTCAAGTAGATTGAAATTTTGTAGAATTAATCTGAGGATAACTTGATATCTGAATTTTACCATTTTCCTTTTTCGATTGATTTACCAGTACTACCGGAATCGTACCGCTACCATTATCCCGAAAAACGTAAGCGAGTTTTTAAATAATTTTGACCGTTTTTCTTGTGCAGGAAGTCTTTTTCTTTTCTCTCTGATATTTCAGTGAAAGTTTGCACCATCTTGGAAAAGCTAAGAGTTAATTTAAAATGCTCGGAAATTCTCGAGTGACAATTAATTATTTATTATTGATGAAATCAGATGGTGAGACTTTCACTACTCAAATTCAATTCTCTGATTGGTAGTCTTCGTAATCTTGAATTTTTTCTTCTGCCTGCAAATTCTATTTCTTGTGCATATCCTTCTTCTAGAAAATCAAATTCACTACCTAAAAGTAACTCGTTCATTATAATGAACTTCTTCAGTTGCACTTTTTCTCTTACTTATTTCTTGCACTCTGAGTTATCTTCTTTCACACTTATATTTATTTTCATACAAGGACTTCTTGTTGCTATCACAAGCCTGCCAGGAAGTCACACTTTTTTAAGATAACTACTTATATCCTATGTAGGCCTCGGATTCACCACATTGACACTATTTCACTTTTTTTCAAAACTGTTTAAAAAAAATCACACTAAAGACATTTTTTTAAAATATGTTTCAAGTTCTTCGCTAATTGACTAAAGTAATATGGCCGACATCTCAACGAATCACAACGTACCGGAAAATTGTCTCAATTTTTGCGTGAATTTATTCTGGGGGTCTTCAAAAAATAAAAAGTATTTCATCTTGCAACCAAGTAGTTGAATTTAAAACGAAAAATATGAACTTTTAATACAGAAGATTAATTTTCTACCAAAAAATATAAATTCTCAACAAAATACATAAATTTGCAACCAAATAGTTGAATTTTCAACCGTCAAGATTAATTTTCT
>CAKNXH010059721.1:0-17642 GCA_932178445.1 Andricus quercusramuli | reverse complement strand
TTCGTTAAAAATCACTCCAAGCACCACAAAGACTAGGAAATTCTCTCACGTTAGAAAATATCCTATCATATTTTAAAAAATTTTCGAAATCTGATAATAGGTATTCTAATAATTTGCTCAACATTCTTGGCAAGTCTTCCACTTATTCTGACATAAAAACCTTACCATCTCCGCACGCTAACCCACGTACCCTCACTGTCCGAGATCCACACCTTCTTCGTCGAACAGGGCCATTCTTAAACGAAAATTAATTATGTAAATGAAGATTGAAGAAGAGGTTGAAGACACACTTCATGTGAAATTCATGTATATGATGAAAATTTATCTTTTTCGGTAGAAAATTCATGTTTTTGGTTTAAAATTCAACAAATTCATCAAAAATCAATCTAGTTTTTAAAAAAATCAGCAAATCCGTCTAACTATCCATAATCACCAGGAAGATGAAATTTAAACTGAAATAGTGAAAAGGGGCTAATCCCTTATCAGCATAAACACCCGCAAATTGACTACACTCGCCCTACCTGAGAGGAGTGAGAAGAGCCCTGAAGACCCTTATGCCGTAAATAATCCACCCCTTTCTGCTAATAGTCGATATTTGAATACCCCCATAGACTCATGGCTGAATACGAAATATGAAAAGATGAGAATATTGTAAATCTTTGGCTTGCCCTTTTCAGAGGGATAGGGACCACCTCGACGTATCTGGGAAATTGCGGTTTTCGTCGTTGAGTATTCGTGACTATGTTTGTGGTCAGGTTTTTCATTGTTTGAGGAAAAATGCAAAACCCCAAGAACTCTCAATGAAGTGACTTCTGCTTTTCTTCACTGCTCATATTTTCTGAAGAGGCAAGATTGATAGATCTCAGACAGAGAGTTATTAGTCTTTCTTCACATTTTTATCTTGGACAATTTTTCAAAATTTTAGGAAAGAAATATTAAAGAATTTAACCCTCCTCAGAAAATAGTTACATTTTCATATGAAACAGATCAATTTTCCACCAAAAATTTGATAGTTACATTTTCAGTTCAAAAAATTAATTTTCAACGGAAAAATGACTTTTTGACCAAATATTCAAATTTTCAATCAAACAGATGTATCATGAACAAAAAAAAAGAATTTTTGACAATGTAGCCTAAATTTCAACCCAAGTAGTTGAACTTTTTACTAAGAAGATGACTGTTTAACAAATATTTGAAATTTTTTAAAAACTGGATTTACTTTTAACTAAATAGTTGAATTTTAAACTAGAAACATTAATTATTTACCGAGAATACAAATTTTGAACCAAATAGATGAATCTATAAAAAATGAATTTTTAACGAAGAACATTTCTAGTTGAAAAAATTCTATAAAAAATGAAACGAATTTTCAACGAAATTAAATTTCCAATCAAACAGATGAATCTTTAACAACAACAAAAATTATTTTTTTAATACAGTAGTTCGAATTTCAATCAAGTAGTTGTATCTTTTAGGAAAAAGATGACTTTTCAACAAAATTGTTGAATTTTCAAGAAAAAAAATTAATTTTAACCAAATAGTTACATTTTAAAGAAAAAATCTTAATTAATAACTGAAAAAGAAGAATTTTCAACAAAACAGATGAATCTTGAACAACAACAAATATGAATTTTTATCAAAGTAGTTCCAATTTCAACCAAGTACTTGAATTTTTCACCAAAACAATCACTTTTGTACAAAATTGTTTACTTGAAAATTAATTGATTGACTCTCAACCAAACAGATTAATTTCAAAACAGAAATTATCTAACAAAAAAGAGCAATTTGCAATTAAAATTTAAAAAATATTAATTTCAAACCATATAGTTGTATTTTCGATCAAGAAAAGGTAAATTTTACACCAAAGAAGAAAAAGATAAATCTTGATTTTGAAAATTAGTTAAAAAAAAAAAAAAAAAAAAAAACGATTTTTAGCCAAAAGAGATTTTTCTTTGAATATTTTCTGAGCAGGGAAGATTGATGGATCACAGACAAGAAGTTATTAATTTGTCCTTCTGGCAATTTTTATTTTGGAAAATATTTAAAAATTTTAAGAAAGAAATATTAAACAATTTAAAGATCCCCCCTTCAATACACTAAAAATTTGAATGAAATAATCAAATTTTCAACAAAATATTTGAATTTTCAACCACATAACAGAATTTTTAACATACGAACTATAATTTTCAGCCAAGAAGGTTAATATACTTCCCAAATACGAATTTTTTTAATATAAAAATAGTTTTCAACGAAAGAAAAAAACGAATTTCAAACCCGTTGAAATTCGATGGAAAAAATCGAACTTTTTACAAAAGAACGTCATTTTCTACCAAAAAAGTTGTCTCTTCCAGAAAAAAAGATGGATTTTCAATCCAGAAGAACGAATTCTCAACAAAACAGTGGAATTTCTGACAATAAAAGATGAATTCAAAAAAATTTTGAATTTTTTTATAAAATCATTATTTTCAAGACAAAATAGGTGAATTTTCAGCTAAAAAAGGTACGTTTTTAACTAAAAATGGAATAATAAAATTTTCGGATAAAAAAAATGATGTTTAACTAAAAAAAAATTAATTTAAAACAAAAAACGAATTTTCAACAAAACAGTTAAATTTTCAACCAAACACATGAATCATCAACAAAATAATAATATTTTTTTTTTATAATGGAGTTCAACATTCAATCAAATAGTAAAATTCCCAACCAAAAAGAAAAATTTTGTTCACCAAGAACCTTAATTTTTTACCCAAAATAAAATTAAATTAATGCAACTTTTTAACAAAATTGTTGAACTTAAAGAGAAACTAGATTAACTTTCAACCAAATAATTGAATTTTTAAGCAAAAACATGAATTATTAACCGAAAAAGACGAATTTTTAATCAATATAAAAGAGATAAATTTTCAACTGAATATTTGAATTTGGAAGCAAGAAATTTAATTTTTTTACCAGAAATGGAATAGTTAGAACTTTATTTTGAACATTAATTTTCAACCAAAAAGAAAGATTTTTCACCAAGAAGCTTAATTTGCTGCAAAAAATGAAATGAAATAAATGAAACTTTTTAACAACATTGTTGAATTAAAAGAAAACTGAATTTTAAACCTCTGAAGATGCAATTTCAACATAGTAGTTTAATTTTCAACTAAAAAAGATCTGTTTGCAACCATGAATAGATTGATCAAATTTTCATTTCTCAATTAAAAACAAGAATTTCCAACAAATAATAATAATTTTCTAGCCAACAAGCCGAATTTTCCACAATTTAACGGATTCATTTTTAAATTTAAGTAGAGTAGCTAAAGTTTTAGATAAAAAAAAAAAGAATTTATTACTGAAATAAGAGCGGATTTTCAACAAAATAGTCAAGTTTTCAACCGAAAAAGTCAATATTTCGAAAAAATTGTTGAATAATGAAGCCAAAAAGATCATTTTTTTTACAGAACAGTGAAATTTTCAACCCAAAAATATGATTTATTGGCTTGAATTATTATTGGTTGAATTACCAACTATAATTATGAATTTTCACAAAAAAGTTAATTTTTTAGCCAAATAGTTTAATTTTCTACCAAATTTTGAAAGATTTAAAAAAAAAAAATTTCTACACAAAAACTCAATTTTAACCCGAAAATATAAATTTTCAACAAGAAAATAGTTGAATACCGAACCAAAAAAGATTAATTTTTAACCGAACAATTGCATCTTTTATCAAAAAAGATGAAATTTCAATTAATAATAATAATTTTCTGGATAAAAAACTTTTTAACAAATTAAATGAATTTTATACCAAATAGTTGAATTTTCAAATAGAAAAGATCAATTTTGAACCAAATATGGAATAGTTATATTCTAGTTAAAAAAATTCTAATAAAAAAATGAATGTTTCAACAAAAGAGTTACATTTTGAACCCGAGATTATTCTTTCACTAAAGTGATGATTTATTCACCAAGAAGCTAAATTTTGTACTAAAAATTTAACGAATTTACAACCAAACAGATGAATGTTAAAAAAAAAGTATTTTCATCAAATTAGTTGATATTTGAACAACGTAGTTGAATTTTCAACCAGAAAGAATGCTTTTTAAGAAAATTGTTGAATTTTCAAAAAACCAGAATAACTTTTAACCAAATAGTTGAATTTTAAACTAAGAAAAATAAATTTTCCACAAAAAATGGAATAGTTAAATCTTGATTCAGGAGATTAATTTTCACCAGAACAAAAAACGAATTTTCGACCAAACAGATCAATGAAAAAAAAATTAGTTAATTTTATTCATAAAAAATTTCAATTTCCGACGAGAGACACTAAAACGATTTAAAATTAACCAAGCTTGTAAATTTTATCATTTTAAACAAAAATCATCAGATAAAATCGAATTTGAATTTAAAAAATTCAAACCCCAACTATCATGCTTTTCCTTCCCCACTCTTGCTACGTTCTCCTACCGCCCCTCCCCTCACTTCACCATTCGCTACCTCTTCCCTATATTCTTTATTCTCTACTTCCCCCTCTTCATTCTTCTCCAATTAACACTTCTGTTCTCTTATTTTCTTTCCTCACCCATCACTTACACTCCCCTACTCACCCTCAACTCTAATTATTTTCCCTAGTTCCCCATACTTACACTAATTTCAGCTGCTTTCTCTCCCTTCACTCTCACTACTTCTCATCTCCCAACTTTCCTTATTTCTCCTTTCCTTATTTTACTATATCTTATTCTGCTTCTCTAACACTTCCCTTTACCTATTTTCTTTCCCCAGCCATCACTTAACCTCTTCTACTCACCCTCAAGTCTAATGATTTCCCCTACTCGCCCATACATACACTCATTTCTTCTACTTACCCTCCCTTCACTTCCACTACTTCTCATTCTCCAACTTTCCCTACTTCTCCTCTCCCTATTTCACTGTATCTTATTTCGCTTATCTTGCTTACACTCTCCTTTACCTATGTTATTTTCACAGTCAGCACTCACCCTCTCCTACTCACTCTCACATATAATTATTTCTCCTACTTTCCCATACTTACACTCATTTCTGCTAGTTCCCGTTCCTTTACTTCGACTACTTCTCATCCCCCAACTTTCCCTACTTCTCCTCTCCTTATTTCACTGTATCTTATTTCGCTTCTCTAGCTAACACTCTCCTTTACCTATGTTATTTTCAGAGCCATCACTCAACCTCACCTACTCACCCTCACATCTAATTATTTTTCCTACTTTCCCATACTTAACCTCATTTCTGCTACTTCCCTTCCGTCATTTCCACTACATATCATCCCCTAACTTCCCTTACTTCTCCTCTCCTTATTTCGCTTCTCCAGCTAACACTCCCCTTCACCTAGTTTCTTTTCCCATCCATCACTATTATTTTCTCTACTTTTCCATACTTACACTCATTTCTGCTTCCTTTCCTCCCTTCACTTCCACTACTTCTCACGCCCTAACTTCCCCTCCTTCTCCCCTTCTTATTTTTTCTCAATTACAATCGCAACCCTTCATTCCCCTGAAACTCTCCGCCCCTAACTTACCCAACTTTTCCTTTCCTCATTTCCTGTTATTTGCCCTACTTCTCGTACCCTCGTTTCTCTTACTTCCTCATCCCTTATTTACTTTCATTTTCCCTACTTTTCTTCTACTCATTTCTGCTCCCTGCCCCCCACACGCCCTATTTTCCCTCATTTCCTTTCACCTGATTTCCCTTTACTTAACCTCGCCACACTTCAGTACCCTTCACTTCCCTTCCTCTAAATGACCCTACTTTCCCTCCCCTAATTTCCCTTTAGTCGCCCTACTTTCCCTCTCCTCATTTCTCTTACTTTCCCATCCCTCATTTACTTTCACTTTCCCTACTTCTCCTCTACTTATTTCTGCTCCCTGCCCCCACACCCCTCATTTTCCCTCATTTCCTTTTTTTTTTATTTACCTTCACTTAACCTCGCCACACTTCAGTACCCTTCACTTCCCTTCCTCTCAATTACTCTACTTTCCCTCCCCTTATTTCCCTTTAGCTGCCCTTCTTCCCCTCTTCTCATTTCTCTTACTTTCCCATCCCTTATTTACCCCCACTTCCTCTACTTCTCCTCTACTCGTTTTTGATTCCACCCCCATTTCCCCTTATTTTCCTTAACTTCCCCTTTCCTTATTTCCCTTGCGGACCCTTACTTCCTGTACTTGCCCACCCCTCACTTCCCCTCCTTGTAAAGAAGTACAACCGACATTTATGTGTAAGAAAACCCTCCCACTAGAATTCGTATTGAAAAACCCAAGTTCGGGGCAAAATTTTAACAAAACAAAACAAAAACGCAGATTGTTAGGAAAAAATTATTCCTTGAAATCTTATAATTTTTTAATTAAAATATCAATTTCCGGTTTGAAACGCTGACATAACCTATTAAAAAGCATTATCATAAAACATGTATGATATTTTCAATAATTTATTAGAGAATTTGAAATTTGTAATTCAACCCTCTCTCAATTCGCATAAAGTTTTTCTCTCATGTTTCTCACAAAAGATATTATTTGTAGATTTAATTTTTTTTTGCAATAACAATTGCAAGATTTTCCAGATACGTTACACCACTCTTCTCGATGGGATTGCATTCTATTGTATTTTATTAACACACTCAATCTTAATTACATCAAATCAATATAAATTATATAAACAATTTGTAAACAAAAATTCATTTTTTTCATGAAAAAAACCACTCGATTGTTTGAATTCCTCGAAATGAACTCTTTCAAATAGTTCCACTCGTTTTGGTATTTACGAGCAGAAATTTTTTTCTAAAAAAATACATTTACGCGCTTTCTTTGGGACAACTGAAAAAAATTTAAATTTTTTTACAAAATGTAAGTTTCGACTCGAAACAAGAAATGAAGGAATGGAAGAAAAGGATGGTGTTTTTCTTTCAAAAATCCTTTTCGAATTTTGGGAACCAAAAGGGGTACCCTTTTTTCCTCTGACTATGACCATCACGACAATGTGGATTATGGACGATGATGACGAATATTTATGAGTTTAAGATTTTATGATTTTACAACCTCAGTTTGACTGCCCGGAAGGTCGAAATTCAGAAAAGGGAAAATTCCTCGTCACGCGCAGGACCACGAGATACTCACTATGGTAAAAGTATTAATGATTGGACACTGAGGTTCAAATTTTTTTTTTCAAATTTCCATGAATAACGCGTTCTTATCCACACCAAAATAAATCCATTTTATTTTGTTTGAAAAAGAAATGATATTTAGAGGTGGCGCAAGATCCATGAAGTTTAACACGTATTTCCCATAAAAAAGACGTTTTTTAAAATTTATTAACGTTTAATAAAACGTTTAAAATGAGCAATAAAGATAGAGAGGGCGCATTGAATATGATCCGGGATATCATTGTTGAAAGTGCGACCGAAGTGTGTGGTACTGCGGTTGTAGGAAGAATGTATGGTGATGCGTGGTAGAATGATGAAATCTGAGCAGCTTCGCAACAAAAGAAAGAAGCGCATAAAGGAATGTTGAACGTCGCAGGCCTTAGCGACAAAAAGAGAGAAATAGACTTGAAAATGATCACAGACACAAAAAGAGGAAAGTAAAACTACTAGTCGAGGAAAGTAAAGATGAAATAAAAACAGAAGAAATGACAAAATGCAAGACGAATTTCAAGGAAGCAGTAAACTCTTTCATGATCGGGTGTTGATCAATATAAAGGCCGGTAAAGTACAGAGTTAGGCAGCATGAGAAATAGCAAAGGTGATTTAAATCAATAAAAACAGAATTTAATTCTTTTTTGTTGAATTTTTTAATGAATGAGTATTGTTTTCCCGTAACAATTATCTCTACTGCAATTTCCATTTGACAAAAAAAAAAATTTGTCCCATGGAGAGTTGCGGCTCATCGAGTTTCTCAAGAAATCAGGGTTTTCAGAACGTGCACTTTTGCGGGTAAGCAGATTCTCATCAGCATACCGTTCAATTTGAATTTCACGATGGATTTTCCATTGGATAGTTTTTTGGGTTAATTGCTTCGATAGCTGCTGGATCCAGGAGAAAAAGGATTCCCCCCCAGAACCTAATTAATAACGGGTCTACATGATCATCGTCAACTGAAGGCGATTAATCTTCTCCTTAAACTGACGAATTAACAAGCGGCATTTTCCCATTCCTATGCAACATCGGTAATTAATTTTTATTCTCAGTTTAAACAATTAATTCTCAATCACCTAAATCAAATTTTAAAAAAAGTGGTTTAATTTTTCATCAAATAGATGAATTTTCAACCAAAATGATGAACCTTCAACTGGAATAAATGAATTTTAAAAGAAAAATATAAACTTCAACTTAAATAATAAATCTTCAACTACGAAAATTAAATTTTTAACCAAAACTAAAAATTGTCAGACAAGAATATTAGTTTTCTACCAAGAGACGACTTTTTAACAAAATACCAGAATTTTTAACTTAATAGTTGAATTTTCAAATAAAAAAGATAAATTTTCAACAAAATAAAGAAAGAACTATTTTCAACCAAAAATAAAATAATTTAATTTTTAGTTTGAGAAAAATTAATTTTCAAACAAACTAATGAATTTTAAACTAAGATGATGAATTTTTCACTGGAATAGTTGAATTTCAATAAAAAAAAATTGATTGAGTAATCAGTTTATTCAGTCTTTAAATAGAAAATTTAAATTTCAAACAAAACCATGAATTTTTAGACAAGAATATTTATTTTCTACCAAACAGACGACTTTCAACAAATCATATGAATTTTTAACGGAACAGTTGAATTTTTAAATTAATAAAAAAAACAATTTCCAGCCAAAAATGGATTAATTTAATTTTCAGAGAAAAAATTATTTTTTGTGTAAATTGAGGGAATATCAACTAAAATGAGAACAAAAAAATGAATGTTTAAATAATAAGATCAATTTTGCACCAAAAGACGACTTTTCAAAAAAGCAAATGAATTTTTAACGAAATAGTTGAATTTTCAAATAAAAAAGATCAAGTTTTCAACAAATAGTCAAATTTTTGAATAAAATATCAGTTTTTAAAGAAAAATGGAAAAATTCAATTATCAGTTAAAAGAACTATTTTTCAACCATTAAGCTGATGAATTTTTACTAAAATGATGAATCTTCAACTCAAATAGTTGAATTTTTAAACAAAAAACATGAATTTGCTAACAAGAAGATTAATTTTGTACAAAGAAGACGATTTTCAAAAAATATTACATGAATGGAATGATAATAATTTAATTTTTGGTTCAAAAAATTGATGTTAAAACAAAGTTATAAATTTTCAACAAAAAAAAATGATGAATCTTCAACTGGAATAGTTGAAATTCAAACAGAAAAGATGAATTCTTTATTAAAATGTTAAAAATGTTTGACTAGAATAATTGAATTTTCAACCAAAAATAATAATTTGTATTCAAAAATACGACATCAACAAAATCAATGATCAATCAACAAAATACATGAATTTTTACCATAATAGTTGAATGCTCAAATGAAAAAGACAAATTCTCAACCAAGTAGTCGAATTTTGAAAAAAAATCTAATCTAAAAAACAATTTGATTCAAATTTTTTTTCTTTTTCCAATAAAAAATATTTTTGGTTGAAAATTCATCTCTTTCTGTAGAAATTTAATTTTTTGGTTGAAAATTCAACTATTTTGATAAAAATTAATCCGTTTCAATTTATTCACTTTTTTGTTGAAAATTGAACTGTTTTGTAGAAAATTGGTATTTTTGGCTCGAAAATTCAACTATTTGGTACCAAATGTATGTATTTTGTTGACCCTTCAGCTTTTTCGGTATAAAATCAATTTTTTGATGATGTTTTTGGTTGAGGATTCAGAATTTCAGTTGAAAATTCGATTTTTTTTTGTTAACAATTAACTTTTTGACTGCAAATTTAATTATTTTGTTAAGCATTTTCAGGAACTGAGATCACATTCATTGTTCAAATCATTTGGTCGGAAATATATGTAATTTTTCGAAATTCTGTCCTTTTTCTAGAAAAGTAGCCTCCTTGGTTGAAAATTCAACTTTTTGAATAAAAATTTTGTACTTTGTTAAAAATTCGTCTTTTTTTAGAAAATGAATCTTGTGTGTTGAAAATTTGTTTTCTTTTTGATAAAAATTAATTCATTTAACTGAAAATTTAACTATCTTGTTAAACATTCGAATGATTTATTTTAAATTAACTTTTTTCTTGGAAATTCATATTCTCTGGTTGAAAGATTAACTTTTTTGTAAAAAATTCGTTTTTTTCATTGAAAATTAATTCTCCTAAATGAGAATATATAACTTTTTTAAACTGCATCATTTTTGGTTAATAGCAGATCTTTTTTAGTTTAAAAATTCCAATCTCTAGTTAATAATTTTTAGAAACCAGTATCACATCCATTATTTAAAGTAATGAACCATCCCGTCAAAAATTTATGTATTTTGTTGAAAATTCTTTTCTTTCGTTAAAAATTAATTTTTCCAACTAAAAATTAAATTTTTCTTGTACATTCGACTGATTGGTTGAAAATTAACTTTTTTGTTGAAAATTAATATTCTCTGGTTCAAAATTCAACTGTTTTGTAGAAAATATAAATTTAGCCAGGACACGAACCCTGATTTGTCGGTAAACACTAAATATCGGTAAGAGAAATTTGCAACTAGAAGATTTTTTTTTCAATTGCATATTCCTTGAAATGGTTTATAAATGATGAAGCTCGAGTGTCTGGAGTATTAAATAACAATCAAAAGCGGGAGGAAAGATCGCAGCGGGTCAACGTCAACATCATTATCGAGCTCATTAATTACCTGCCAGAAGCGTGCGTGTCGGTCGGCAAAGAGGAATCTTATCCTACACGTATATTACCTACTTGAAATTTTTTTGTCCCTTATTTCACGATAGAAAAAGTCTATTATCGCACATTTTGAAGCCGGGCTCTTTATGAATGTGATGAGGTAATTTTAAGGTGCTTCAAACTAGTTGGGTATTAGAATAATACAAAATACGGCTACAGGGACGAATTTTTTGATGTAATGTTTTTACTGTATAATCTGAAGGCTTATACGTGTGCATGACCAGAGCCCTTTTTTCGAAAAATTTTCTTGTTCTTTTTTTTTTTTTTTTGTTAATTGAAACGCACTTTGAAACTGTGAGCGCCTGTTTTCGGTTCACCATGGGTACACTCTCAGTGGCGCCTTGCCCTTATTAAGGCGCAGAAAATTCAGCATATTTTCAATTAACAAAAAAAAAACAACAATAAGACCATTTTTCGAAAAAAGGTCTCTAGTCATGCGTATGTACAAGCCTTTAGATTGTATAATTAAAATATTAGATCAATCAATTCATCCTTGTAGACGTATTTTGTATAATTCTGAAAATCAACTCTTTTGAGGCACCTTAAGCCCTGTTTCCTAAGTTGAAGGAAAAAGTATAATTTCATAAAAAGATATTGCGGAAGAACGTACAATTTTTATGTTTTTAAAAAGGAATAAAATGTGCCAAAATTAATTAATCTTGTTCTTGCGTTCTTTTGTTTTTTGTTTTTTCTTCTTCTTAAATGTCAATATCTCGAAAAAGAAGCAACCTTTTTTTTGTTTTTATAACGTACAATTTCAATTTTTTCCAAGTAGGAAAAGAAACAATCCAGAAAATTTAATTATTTTTGTCTCTAATGAGCCGAAAAGTGAGGTACTTCGAATTCTGTTATTTAATTGTGAACCTTTTCCATGCTCTTTTTGCATAACAATATTCATGAAAGAATTTCTTTCTTTTCAATCTTGAGTTTATTAATATTTTGCTTCCTCTGTGTTGTTTTCTTCTTGTCTCTCAATATCAATAAATTGGAAAATAATTCAGCTTTTTTAAAATTTTTGTTCTTGCTTTATATTGTTCTTTTTCTTGTTTTCTTCATCTTTTTTCATGTCAAAAACACGAAAAATAATCAACCTTCTATAAATTTTCGTCTCCTTATCAATGTACAATTTCGATCATTTTATGATTTTGTCTTCTACTTTCTTGTTTTTTGTTGTTTTCATTTTTTTCTTCTTCCTCAATAATAATAACTTGGGAAATAAGTTAACTTATTTTAATTTTTTTTTTCTACTTTTTCTTGCTCTTTGTTGTTTTTTGCTTTTTCTCTTCCTTTAATGTCAATAACTCGGAAAAAAATGAACCTTTCCTATTTTTTTAAATTCTATACACTTTCGATTCTTCTGAAAAATGCCCATAAGTCGGAAAGTTATTTTTTATTATATTTTGTTGTTCTTTGCTGTTCTTTGCTGTTTTCTTTTTTTTCTTCTTTATCAATGATAATAACTTGAAAAATATCTTACACTTTTCTAATTTTTCTCCAACTTATTCTTTCTTTTTGTTTTTTTTCTTGTTTCTTTTTTTTTTCTTCAATTGCAATAACTCGGAAAAGAATCAACCCTCTTTTCTCCCTTCATTCTCCCTTTAAATAACGTAGAATCTCGATCTTTTTGAAAAATGCCAATAAGTCGAAAAATAATGTTTTCTTCTACTTTTTTGTTTTTTGTTGTTCGCTGTTCTCTTTTTTTTCTTCTTCCTCAATATTATTAACTTGGAAAATAATTTTACTTGTTCTAATTTTTTCCTTCTACTTTTTCTTGCTCTTTGTTATTTATTGTTTGATTTTTCTTTTTAATAACATACACTCATACAGCTTCGATCTTTTTTAAAATATGCCCGTAAATCAGGAAAAAAATTAATATTTTCCTTCTTTGTTATTTTCTTCTTTCTCAATATTAATAACACAGAAAATATTTAATCTTTTTTTCATTTTGTTTCTTCTTTTACCTTGTTCTTTCTTGTTTTCTTCTTTTTCTTCTTCTTCTTCAATGTCAACAGCTCGAAAAATAATTACTATTTTTCTTTTTCTTCTTTTTTGTTTCTGGTTTTCTTCATCAATGTCAATAGCTCGGAATATAATCAACCGTACCTCTTTAATTTTTTTGTCTTCTTATCACCGTACAATTTTTTCTTTTTTCTCTTGTTCTTTGTTTTTTTCCACTTCTCTAATGTCAATAACTGGTAAAATAATTACCCTTTAAACAAAAAATTTCTTCCTAATAAGGTGCAATTTGATATTCTGAAAAATGCCCATAATTCGGAAAATAATTAACATTTAAAAATTATTTTTATTCTTTGTAAAGTACAATTTCGATCTTTTTGAAAAATGCCAATAAGTCGAAAAATAATTTTTTCTTCCTCTTCCTTGTTCTTTGTTATTTGCTGTCTTCTTTCTCTTCCTCCTCAATGTCAGTGACTCGGAAAATAATTTACCTTATTCTAATTTTTTTCTTCTTTTTTCTTGTTATTTGTATTTTTTTTCTTCTTTCATATCAATAACTCAGAAAATAATCAATCTTTTCTATTTATTCAATCCTTCTTAATAACATAAAGTTTCGATCTTTTTAAAAGATGCAAAAATTCGGAAAATAATTTTGTTTTGTTTTTTCTTGTTCTTTGTTGTATGCTGTTTTCTTTTCCTTCTTCTTCCTAATTTAAATAACGCGGAAAACAATATTCACCATATTCTAATCTTTTCAATCTTTTTTCTTGCTCTTTGTTGTTTTTTGTTTAAAAACAAAAATCATTATAATATGGACAACAATCAGAATCTATGTCACCAATTTTGAATTATGTTAATATTTCTCGTTTCAAATTGGTATTTTCAATTGAAAAAAAAAAGATATATCAAAGAAGATTCATAACTTTTCAAAATCTTCAGGTTATACTAACATGCTTCATTGGAAATCGGTCATTTTAAACAAAAAATATATCTACAATATTTAAACATTAATAGGTTATGTTAATATTTTGATTCGGAAAATTATATTTTTTATCAATAATGCAATGGTTTGATGGTCTATATATTGTGCAAAAATATTATATGTATGTATATATATATATATATATACCACCATCTCACGGATGTGAGACGTGGCCATAGGTGTATTTTACCGCGGTTCTACTGGGGGCCATTGACATTTTTTCCAGATGGCAGTTGCTCTTAGTGGTACCCTGCGGTGGTTGTTTAACTTTTTTTTAATTATATACATACATATATACATATATACATATATTAATTCTGAAGTTGAGACATTAATTATCAAAGATATTGTCCTTGATTTCCTATTATTTTAGATAATAGACATTATGAATTAAAATTTATTTTAATATTAATTTTATATTTTAAAAACAAAATTTTGTAAGCCAAAACAAATAATCACTCGCGTGTTTGTTTTAGAGATTAGTATAAAAATTATGACACTTTAGCAGTAGCTGGGAAGAAGTGTTTTTACTAATATCCGATAGTATAGCAATTTATATTCCTATATGAATATTTATGCTGTATCTTCAAACAACCCTCGAAACTTTTGTGCACCATCAAAGTTTTTGAAAATTTTTCAGAACAAACTTAAAGAATCTTTAAGTGCTGCGACACTTGTGCTGCAACATTTTCGAAGAACGCCAACGAAACAAAGACGTACATCTTTCATCGTCAAACCTAAATTCGTTCCATGAAATCAGGCCTCCGGATTTTGGAATTGACACGAGTTGTGGCAGTTGACGCTTGTCAGCGTAAAATTCTAACAAGGATGAAAAAAGGAGAAGAAAAAAAATAAAAAGTAGAGTTGATGGCAGTTAGCTTCGTAACGCTGATCTACCGTCAATGTTTATATTATCAGACTGTTTGTGTGTTTTCTGAAGTTCCAGTAGAGCTATGAAATATCATACATAATGGAAATAAAAAAAAAGGTCAGTGAATGAATCAATTAACTGAAGTAATAGAAGCAGCAGCTGATAAATATGTTCCAATTAAATTAACATAATATTATTCTTAAACTGTATAAGACAGTATAAAGATTGCTATCCAAATTGAAAACAAATTCAGAAGAAAATTTCAAAAAAATAGGTGCCTCAAAAATAAATTGCACCCGCTTCTAATGTAGAAGATAAACAACTTTAAGTTCAGAACTTGGGATAACTAAAGAATGGAATGAGACAGTATGAGACCCTCATGAGATATGTCTACCAATAGGTCGCTTTGAAATGTTACTAAAATTACTGAAAAAAGTAGGCATTTCACCATTAAAGATTGAGAATCAATTTATATATGAAATTGATGACAAGGTAAAAACTCTTGCTGCACAATTCGAATCCATGTAGTGCATCAACAAAATAATAATCGTAGTACGCAGCACACTAAGAAAGAGTCTGCTACAGTTAATAAGTACATTAAAGATACAAAAATCAATGCTAATAATAATAAACTGATTTTGCTAAGCGAAATATCAAAACAAACTAGAACATTAAAAGCTCCTGGATGTGACAATGGAAGAGAAACCAAAATTTAAAAACTACCTCGAAAGGCTCTATAGTCCCATTATTGTAAATTGTAAAAGCATGATAGGTCGATAAGTCTGCTACCTCATTCAAGTAAAGTAGTACAAAAATTATAAAAATTAAAGAAGTCAAATTACTAACTGAGAATAATATATTATGAGCAATTTGGGTTCCGTAATTTTCCGTATTTTTCCGTAATTTTATCAACTCGCTAGAGAAGTAAATTTTATAACAGAAAAATATTATGCTCAAAAACACACAGGACTTTATCTTATTTGATACTGATTGGTCAATGGCCTTAATATACAAACCCATTTAGTATTTTCCAGCTGGAATACCCCAAGGATCAGTATTAGGACCAGTTCTGTATTTCATATGTAAATGATATACTCAAATCGGAACACATATAAATATTAATTTATTTGCTGATGATACCGGCTTTTTTACATCTACGTATAACATTGATACAATATAGTAAAGGATTGCAAACAGCATCGCTCAGAATTTATAAATACCGAATAGAAGACCAACAATAGATAAAAATATTAAAGTAGGCGACGCACATATCAACTGGCCAAATAATGTGAAATACCTTCGGGGGAATCTATATAGAACTCTCACTTTTACTAGACGTATTAATCATGTAACCCAATGAAGAGCTATTATACATAGGTTCTTTATCGCACTTTATCCACTGCCCAATAAAACATCTGCTCTTTCTATTAAGAATAAACGCTTTAACTTATGCTTGTCCATGCTTGTGCGACTTACATGCTCACTGGAAGATTCCAGAAATTAAACTTTCCTGATCATTCATTATCACGACAAATTCAATTTGGATGATATTCGTAGTCAGTAAGTATGGAACATCTATTATACAATAATGAATGTAACGTAGTATGTA
Organism: Andricus quercusramuli; assembly: GCA_932178445.1. NCBI lineage: Eukaryota > Metazoa > Arthropoda > Insecta > Hymenoptera > Cynipidae > Andricus > Andricus quercusramuli. The sequence goes on along the minus strand of CAKNXH010059721.1, from coordinate 1,362 downwards.
AACTCTATGCTAATAAGCATAGAGACGGCACATTGTTTCTTTGGTCATAAATAAATGTCTCAAAAAACCCTCAAACCTTTTGTGTCCCATCTTCATTTTTTTCAAACCTTTCAGAACCAACATAAAGATACAAAGCCCCGGACACTTGTTGTGCGGCAACATTTCTCAAAAACGCCAACCAAAGACGTAATTCAAAGTTCCGTCGGCAAACCTAAATTCGTTCCATGAAATCAGGCCCCCGGATTTTGGAATTGACACGAGTTAGTTGACGCTTGTCAGTGTGAAATCCGGACACTGAAGAGGAAGTTGAGTTGATGGGAGTCAGTTTGGTAACGCTGATCTACCATCAATGTTTATTATCAGGCTGTTTGTGCGTTTTCTGAAATTCCAGTGCAGCGATGAATGGCCAAACAGAGGCCAGTGCAAAGACGCCAGAAGACATGACATTATTTCTTAGGACGCGGAAGGACCTTCCGCAAGAGGAGGACCCCCTATTGGGCGAGTGCAGACTTTAACGCGGCGTTTCGACGTGCCGGTCCTGTCGATGATGTCCCGTCGCGAGGATTCGACAAAACAAACTCTCTAATGTCTTCATGCTAGTCATCAGGATCTATAAGGAGCCTACACTGTCCGATTTTTCAAAACGCATCCGATTCACCAGTCAGTAGCCCCTCGGAAGACCGCACTTTTCAGCCCAAGGTCGGATAAAATTGACAATTTATTCAGATTCACGCAGGTTCTTGCACTTTGTTGGAATATTTTCGATTCCTGCTGGGTTTGAGCTCAATTTGTGTATACTTTAGTATTGACTTTAGAAGTATATAAAAATATTTTTCGCTTTTTTGAACGATTTCCGATCTTGTGTGCTGGTTTTAGCACAAAGCGATCCCGTATGCTCTTGTTGACTTTTGAGATAAATTTTTGGCGAATATTCTTCATTTGGTTTCTAGAAGTTTCTGGAATGATTTTCTCGCTTTTCCGGAAATTTTGGAATTGAGATGAATTCATGCAGAATTTTATTCATTCTTACTCTAGATTCCTAGTATAGTTTCTTAATGTGGATTTTAGAAAATTTTAAGGATTTTAAACGATTTCTTATTCACATTTAAACAGATATCAACGGATTTAAAAGGAAAATAGTGGATTTGAAGAGATATCGAAATAAGCCACCAGATTTCAATGGATTCTAAAGAATTTTATATGATACCGCATTTTTATAGATTCTAAGGGATTTCTATGGATTTTACAGAATTAGAAAGAATTTTCATTTGATTTTGAAAATTTCAAGCGATGTCAAGGATATTCACAGGTTTTGAAGGGTTTTAAGGATTTTAACGGGGTTTAAGTAATATAAATCGGTTG
>CAKNXH010059718.1:124315-151845 GCA_932178445.1 Andricus quercusramuli | reverse complement strand
TTAATTGTTATTGGAAAGTTATATAAACCATTTTCAAAACAATATTAAAATTTTTTAAATAATTTTTTTTTAATTTTGTGGATTTTTGGAAATATTGAAAAAATTTTGGGATTTTTTTGAAACTTTTGAAATGTTGGAAAATTAAAAACTTTAAGTTTCGTTCTTTTTCCGGAAATGTACAAAAATATAAAGTATCCAAAAATTTACTTTATTTCGAAAAATTGTCAAAATTTCCAAAATTAGGATTTCCATCTTTATTTTTTTTTTCTGGCAAAATTAATTTTTAAAATATATCCAAATTTTTGTTATTCTTAAAGTGATATCGCGCATTTTCTTTGTCGGTACCGGTATTTATACACAACCTTGTTAAAAAAAATATTTATCTCCTCCATGTTTCCATTAATGAAGTTCGTCAAATCAACATCAATATTACAAAAAATTAATTAGTCCACTCAAATGAAGATTTCTTTGAAAATTATAGTTTTTTAAAATTCGCGGGAACCATTTCTCGAGGAATGCGCGCGCATGCCGGCAAATGTCCAGTTTGCGAATTTCATCAAGCTCGCAAGTGAGTCGCGTCGTTTTCGCAATATCATTTTCGCAGTATCATTTTGTGCTGCATGGTTAGATAACACGGATTAAAAGTCAAGGTCACTATTTTCCTTTGTTACATACAGGTCGCACGGCGTGAAAATCCAGCGCAACATACAAACGCGTGACATAGTCCAATTTCTTAATAATGATAAAATTGGGTTATGTTTTGTGCAGTGATCTTTTTGACACTACATCTGCGTATACATAAAGTCCACACTAGTGCGAATTGGAATTTTGCATTTTTGAGCATTGACAATTCTCTCAAAATGCAAAAAAATTCAAATTAGAAGTAGTGTTTATATTTTTGTCGTAGATATGCGTCGGATCTGCAAGCGATATGCGGAACAGATCTGCTAGCGATATGCGTAGCAGATTATGCGTCAGATTCTGCTAGACATATGCCAGGCATATGATGACGCATATGTCTCATCAGGTGAGAGCACAATCTGCGCGTCGATCCGCAGATCTGCGTGCATATACGCCATCAGTGTGCTAACAGAATGTTATCTGGGATGATACAAAGTGAGAAGTCCAAACAAAAATTAGTGAACATTAAAAATTTTGTTTTATGTGTTTCTGAAAAGAAATCCGTAGATTCCGCAGAACAAGAGTCCACGTTGGGGTGGTCCAAAAATGCATTGGAAAATAGTTTTTTCAAATTTTCATGCATATCGCCTCCAAATTTGTTGCAATCCAGAAAAAAATAAATGCATTGAAAAAAATTATATTCAAGTTTCCGCCAGCCCCATGAAGCCCCACAAGTAGTTACCATAAGAAAAAAGACGTTTTTGTGCATTTTATTCAGAATGGTCAATTTTAGGTGAATCGAGTTGAAACTCAATATTGCTCTTCACAATTAGCTATAGAATTATTATTATTATTATAGATTAGCAGTTCGAACTCGAAAGTTCATTGCCTCACTAACCCGAGACCGCCACACATCTCTATCCTGTGCATCCTCCATCCAGTTTAAGTAATCATGTCCTAGTTCTTTTAAATCATCCCTTACATTTTTCTCCCATCTGTTTCTCGGTCTGCCTAAGGGTCTCTTACCAATCGGTCTCCCTCTTAAAACTTGCGCCACTGTTCTTTCATTTCCCATTCTTGCTACATGCCCCGCCCATCTTAGTTTACGCGCTTTCATTACTCTATTAATATTTGCTGACCCGTAGAGAGCATGCAGCTCATCATTATGCAGTTTTCTCCATTCGCCGGTCTCTTCGTCCCTTTTTGGACCATAGATTTTTCTAAGTACTTTATTCTCAAAAACTCTAAACCTATTCTCCTCTCCTTTCGTCAGCGCCCACGTTTCGCACCCGTACATGACGACCGGCATTATTATTGTTTTGTAGATTCTTACTTTGATGTTTCTAGATAGCAATCGCGATTTTAATAGTGTGTTTGCTGCATAGTAGCACCCATTTCCAGCGTGCAGTCGCGCGTTGATTTCCGTTTTAATCTTATTTTCGCTAGTTATAATTGACCCGAGGTATTTAAACTCGCTAACCCTTTCGAATTTCATATTTCCGGCTGTTAGATACCCGTCTTGATTACTTTGTACAGATCTGACGACGGTCATATATTTTGTTTTCGTTTCGCTAACCTCCAAGCCAATATCTTTGGCTTTTGTGATCAAGATTTCTGCATTTTTTGCTACCGTTTCTTTATCATCCCCTAGTATGTCGAGATCATCCGCATATCCAAGAATTTGTATTACCCCATTGAGGGTAGCACCGGTCGGATTCGCCTGCACTTGCCTAACCACGTATTCTAAAACTAAGTTAAAAAGGACGCACGAAAGTGCATCGCCCTGTTTCAGACCATCGCGGATCGAAAACTCATCAGATAACCTTCCGTTTACGCGTACTCTTCCCCTACTGCCGCTTAAGCAAATTTCGATAAGTCTAACCAATTTTCTTGGCACACCCAGGAACTCTAGGATCCAGTACATTCGCGCGCGTATAATAGAGTCGTAAGCTTTTTTAAAATCGATAAATAGCTGATGCACTGCTTCATTAAATTCCCATTTTTTTTCTAGCAGTTGTCTAATTGTGAACATTTGATCGCTTGTAGATCGGTTTCGGCGGAATCCACACTGGTAATCCCCAATGATTTCCTCGGCGAAAGGAGTTAGCCTACCTAAGATTACATTGGACAGGACCTTATAGCACGACGACACAAGTGAAATTCCCCGATAATTGTTACAGTTCATTTTATCGCCTTTTTTAAAGATAGGAATAACAATAGAGTCATTCCATTCCTCTGGAATGCGTTCTGTTTTCCAAACTGTGCGTATTAATTTACAAATTTTTCTTTTGAGGCATGGGCCTCCATTTTTTATCAGTTCAGCCGGTAGGTCATCGATGCCCGCGGCTTTGTTATTTTTCAACTTCTTTATGGCCATTTCTATTTCTGCATCAGCAGGATCATCAATTAATAGATCAGCAGTGTGGATTTCGCCGAGATTACCTTCAACGGGGGCTTCGGGTACATTTAATAGTTTATCGAAATATTCTTTCCATAAATTCAGTCTCTCTGTCGCATCGGCTACTAGATTGCCATTTTCGTCCCTCATTACTTCCGTTCTACTTTGAAAGCCTTTCCTTATAAAATTTATTCCCCTGTACATCTCGCGCGGGTTATTCTGTTTATTATGCGTTTCTATTGCTAGTATTTTATTCTTTTCCCACTCCCTTTCTTGGATCTATAGAGCCTATTTGTACTTTTACTAATCTCGAGATACTTCTTATGTGTTTGATCGCACTTATTTTGTAAACTACTTAGTCTGGCCTTCCAACGTTTTTCAAACCCGAGTTTGCACTCTTCGTCATACCATGGTTTGCTTTTTGTTACTTTCTTTAAACCTATCGTAAGTTTCGCGGCTGTCTTTACCGCCTTTTTTATATTGCTCCATAGGGTTTCCGGGTCCTCCTCGTAATTATTGTTATCGTCTCTCTGTTCTTGGAGAGCATCAAAGCTATTAGAAATCTCAACTTGATAATTTAATGTTTCTGTTGCTGTTTTGAACTTATCTATATTGAAACGATTTGTTGGCTCTGTGCGGCTTGTTTTCTTAGTTATCGCTAGCCTAGATCTTATTTTTACTATCACGAGAAAATGGTCTGAATTTAAATCCGCTCCCCTATACGATCTTATATCGATAATGTTTGTATGACGTCTTCTGTCAATTAGAACGTGATCAATCTGATTGTGAGTGTTACCATCTGGTGATCTCCAGGTGGCCTTATGTATATTTTTATGCTTGAAATATGTGCTTTTGACAACGAGGTTCTTTGAAGCTGCAAAGTTTATTACTCTAGTTCCATTATCATTACTGACCTCATGCAAACTTTCTGATCCTATTGTAGGCCTATACATCGGTTCTTTTCCAATATTCTTGTTGAAATCTCCCAATACTATTTTTGCGTCAAAAGCTGAGAACTTGTCAAAAACCTGCTCGATTGTTTCGTAAAAGAGATCTTTAGTGTCTTCGTCTTTGTCCTCGGTGGGGCAGTGCACATTGATTAATACCTGTTTGCTGAAAATACCCTTCAGTACAATGTATGATAACCGATCGTTAATGAATTGCATGTCGATAACCGCTTGCGAGATTCGTTTATTAATAAGAAAACCGGTCCCCAGTCTCCATTCCTTAGCTCCCCCATAGTGAAAAGTATAGTTATCCTTAGAAATTGACGCGAAATCGCCCGGCCAGCATGTTTCCCGGAGTGCTATTAAGTCAGTATTGTAATCATTTGCTATCTTAATGAGTTCGCTAAATCCGCCAGTACTTAGGCTACGCGCGTTTAGAGTTCCCACCCTTAGATCTTTAACTGTAGTTTTTTGTTTTTGCAAGTTAGCCATGGTAGTTTCAAGATAATCCGCACGTTAGGATCCTATTCCGATCGTAGGTAAGTCCACTGTCCCAGGAGTGATAACCCCCATACCTCCCTAGGTCTAAGTATGGGAGCTTTCCGACTCTGACAAGGACCATGTCAACTTGTCGTCAGACACATTACAGTTTCATCCTCGTATCCTAACGTCCCCCTGCAAGGCAGCGCGCCTACTGGCATCAATACCCCTTCGGCCCTATACAGGCGAATCATTCCACACATCCCTTGCGGGCAGTGTCATCGCTGCGGTGTCCAATGGGCAGCAGGATTTTTCCCTTACAAGATTTTTAGTTTTGGTTCGGGCAGTGTTTCTAGGTGGATACACGCTGCACCTCGGCCTGTCAGGACCCACCCATTGCGTATGAACGTGAATGGGTGGGTCCTCCCAAGCCATGGTCATCGTGTTTTCTACCAGTGCTAGGCAGTGCTAGGCCAACATCTTAGGCTGGGCTCACCACACCCACGACTGGTTCCTATCGGCTGTCCGCGGCTGCTTATTCTTGTATTCGCAGCTAACCTGAGGGGCTGTTCAGCCTAACGGGCCGTTCCTCTATCCGCAACCCGAGGACGCGCTGCGTAGTGGTGACAGGAACCCACCGATCAGTTAGCTATAGAATACAAATGAATAATTACTTTTTTAATATCGTCCCCATAACTTTGTATTATGGAGCCCCAAAAACCCCCCTAATTGAAAAAATGGGGTTTATTGCACATTTTTGGGGCTAATTATAATTTTTTTGTTTGTAATACATAAAACACTCCTTTCCACACTGATAATAAGATGTTCACATACATTGTCTAAATAATTTATCATAGTTTTTAGCCATTTTCTCCTAGAATAGAGTTAAAAATTGGGTTTTTTTAAATTTTAGACTTACAGTGAGGTAGTAATTAATTCAAATTAAGAATCATAATCGGATAACCAATTTATTTTTAATAATATTCTCTTTGATTAATGCTAGAAAGGTACGTTTTTTCAGAAATATTTAACTTTTTGTCAACTTTTCACTTAGAGTAAAGTAAAAGTTGATAAAATTTAAAAAATAATGTTTTAAAGAAATTATTGTTATTGTTTATAACTTTGTTCTCCTATAGTAATGCTAGATAGTTGCGGTTTTTTTCTGAAATTTTTCAGTTTTTTTCAACTTTTCACTTGGTGTGGTGATGAATAATACAAGCTAACAAACATGCTTGTTTAAACAATTTATTATTGCTTATAACTATCTTCTCTTAGATAATTGCTAGAAAGTTGGGATTTTTTCTTAAACTTTTACCTTTGCTTTGGCTTTTTAGTTACGAAAAAATAATAAAAAAGCAATAGACATAATAATTTGTTTTTAAATATTTTTTTGTGATTATATTTTTCTGAAATTAATCAGATATTTGAAATATTCTTTAAATTTTCTACACGGATCATATTATAAATGTCAATTTTACTTCAAGTAGTTACTGAGAACCAAAAAATCAAAGAAAAGCTGAAAATTTCAGGAAAACCCGCGACTTTTTAGTATTACTCTAAGAGAAGGTAGTAATAAACTATAATAAATTGTACAAACAATCATGTTTGTTAACTTGAATTTATTATCATCATGAAAAGTGGACAAAAAGTTGAGGATTTCAGAAAAATCCGTTTAAAACAATGATAATTTGTGTCAAAAGTTATGGCTGTTAAATTTAATCAATTATTAGCTCACTATAAGTGGAAATTAGACCAGAATTGATCATTTTTAGAAAACTAGCTGTGAATTCAATCTCGAGTGTTTCCACTTAATTTGCATTTATGGTGCTCATAATATGGTGCTCATTTCACGAGCACTTTGCTTCCCGCTAGCAAATGTATTTGCTTCCTCATGGAGGAAGCATTTGTGGTTTTTATGTACAGTCAAACCTGGATTTAGCGTCGGTTTTGGGGCTGAACGGCCGAGTTCAATCCAGGCACTCCGAACTATTTTGTCTCTCTCCTGTTCCTCTCTCTGTTTTGTCATTCCTGACTGAACACCACACAACCCTCGCAGGTGTTCTCACGAATCCCCGCTGCGCAGCGACAATTCTCGGAAACGCCGTTGAATCGAGGTTTGCTGAATCCAGGTTTGTCTGTAATAGACAAACTAAAGTTTTCATTTTGATCAATTTGAGAATAGAAATTTGTAAAAAATACAAAATTACAAAATAATACAAAAATTTGTAAAATACATTAACAAATCAGTCAAATCAAATTTTGTATTTAAAATTGTAATTTTTAGAGCTGGAAAAGGGAAGGCGGAAATTCTTTCGCACCCTATCCCTTTGCCAGCTTTATGCTAAGTTAATTTAAGTTAAGAGTTAAGTTTTCAATTTGAAAAAATTAATTTTCAACCAAAAGGTTGAATTTTCAATCAAAAGTTATTTGAAATTTTTGAATAAAAAACAGTGGAACTCAATGCAAAAAGACGAATTTCCTTACAAATATTCAAAATCAATTTTGAATTATGTTAATGATTAAAATTTTACTATAAAACCCCGTTTTTTTGTTAGTAATATGCATGACCATAGCTTCCCTAATGTTCAATAAAATTATTATAAGTCAATCGATTCGTCTCGAATCAACACATATGTTCTATTATCACATAAACTTTAAATTATGAGAATGAGAAAATTTTTTCTATAAATATCGATTTTTAATATAATATAAATGACCATAACTTCCTTACTCTTTAATAAAATGTATTGATATTATAGATCAATTGATTCGTCTCGTACCAAAGAATCTTTTATATTCTTGCATCAACTTTGGATTAAGTTAATGAAAACAGTTTTACTATAAAAAACCGAGTTTTAAAATATTATTAAGCACTAAAAAAATGCAACAAATATTTTTAGAAATACTTCGGACAGTTTCAAGGTATTAATGGTGAAAATAAACCCTCCAAATTTCATCAATTTATCTGCAACAATTATTTCCCTTAAATTTAATTTATCATTGCCTTGCTCTAACTGAAAAGTTGAAAATAAGTTGAAAATTTTAGATAAAACCGCGACTTTCTAACTCTTATTCAAACAATGTTTACTAAAAGAAACCCTAACAAAATAATAGCGCCAGAATCTCGCTATACCCAACGTTTCACTTGTGGGGTTTATTTTTGACAATACAGGTTCACGTGGTATATGGATGGCCCCAAAAATGAATTAAGAAGATTTCAATTGACTGCACATGACTTCAGGTGAATTCACGTAACTTCATGTGAATCAAAATACTTCAGATATTTCCGGAGATTTCAAGTGACTTCTATTGAATGCAGGTGACTTGAAGTGACTCCAAGTGAATTCAAGTGACGTCAGATATTTCAGGAGACTTCAGGAGAGATTTCATTAAAAGCGTACACCTGACTTCACGGGTTGTCAACCCCTCGGATTTTTGAACATTTTCTGCTTCACGTTGCAGAAAGCGTCCAATCGTGGTCCGGCGCTCCCATGCAGGCGGAAAATACCCGTGACGTAATCAGCGTTGTGATATAGCAACCAATAGGAAAACATACTTTCTTTTACATTCACTTAAAGAAATTTCGTGATTGAATGACAAAATGACGCCGGTGACGTAATCATCAGTTTACGCCTGCATGGGATTGCCGGGCCGAGAATAGACGTTTCACGCAACGTCAAACGTTTATTTAGAAAATTACAAAAGCATCAAGACACACATGTAAACATGGAAATTAGACCATGTAAAGAAGAGTTCTTTATTAATAATAAATATTAATAAAATTTGCCAAGTGACTGGAGATAGAAGAAATTCAGATATTTTTTTTTATTAAATACTGCAATGATTTCTGTTACTTAAAACAATATTAATTTGCAAGATATACCCAGGAAAAAAGAATCCATTGAAAAGGCGACTCCGTGAATTGCGTATCTGTCATTTGCAAATTGAGATTTTTAAAACTGAATTGGTTTGCGACTATGTGAATCTGTCAGTTTCTCGAATGGTTTTGAGTCTGCAATGTACTACAATGTCCATTTCAAGCAAAGTCATATTGAATCGGTTTACCTCTTTTTGAATGAGACTGATTTTTTCAGCTTAGGCTGCCATATTTCACATGATTTTTAAAATTTATAAATTATTGATAGATTGAGAAAATCATAAGTATATTTTAGTTCTAGAGAATGTGAAGACTTTTGTGGCTTATAAGTCTGTCAACAAAATAATAACGAGTAAAATTCTGTTAAAACCCAATCGGCGGCAATCTGGAATTCCAGTGACAGATACGCTATTCAAACGACTTCGAAACCCATTCAAAGCAAGTGAATGGATTTTTGTTGTCTGGGTATATTTCGCGAGATCGTTGCTTGTCACCTTGTGTGTCTTTATTTTACGACACACAGAACACTGCGGAACCCTGGATCGCCACCATCACTTTCAAAGTTGCAAACGCGGCTTAAACTTTACAAGTTACTAGGCGATGCTAGTAACAAAACGTTTTACGTTTTCATCCACTGATTTCATCTGCCATTGGCAGGGATGTGCAGTTACGCGTAACTGGAGGATTTTGAAGTAAAATACCTAAAGTGAAGTATTTTACGTAGAAAACAGGTAAAATACCTAGTAAATTACGTGCCAAGATGGCGGACCTGTAGAAATGTGCATAACCTCACTTTTTTGAATGTCTGGTATCGGCATTCGTAAAAGGGCGTAAGAGTTTTTTTTCAATGCCTATATTGTTACTTGAAAAATAATAATGTCAACCAGGAATGTGCAGTTACGCATATCTGGAAGTTTTTTTTCACGTACTTTGGAGGGAAAATAAAGGAGGTATTTTGCGTAAAATACCTGGAATATGTAAAATACATGTAGAAAACCTCTGATTGGCTGTCTGATTCGAGGTTTCAATTTCCCGCCTCAGAGGTGGCGCCCTCATATATAGAACAAGACGTAATTTACATCATGTAGAAAACTGATGACGTAAAATACCAGGTAAATTACCGTAGAAAACCAAGTAAATTACCACGAGTATTTTACTTACCCATCACTGGCCATTGGACTGCACCATGAGGGTGGATTCCCATAGACCTTTTCATTTCAATTATTTTCTTGTGCGCATGCGCGAAAATCAATTGACCTTCCTGTCAACTTTCGGCTCCGTTGCTCGCAAATGCATATGAAATGCAGTATTTTGTTTAAAAAACTAAAGTTTTGAATGGTATAGCGGAGTGTTTATGATTGAAAATGGAAAAGGATAATGCGATACCAGTAATTGTAAAAAAATGGAGTTGGAGCGCATAAGAGCTGCTGCTAAGGATTGTGTAAACGTGTTAGTCGCAGTAAAGATTACGTCGAAAAGACAGATTCTCAAGAAATAGCTTTTGCACCGAAAAAAGCTAAATTTTCAATGAATTAGTATAATTTTCGGTAGGTATTCACTTGTCCGAAATTTAATTTTCCCTAAAACTCATTTTGCCGAAAAAATCACTAGATTACTAGCCGCCATCGAAACAATTGATAGATGGGCTTCTGCTTGTCCGATTAAAATTGGCAAGCAGAAGCCAGAGAGGAAAATTGTAGAAGAATTAATAAAAAAGTATATTATAAGGCTAATTATTAAGGTCTAAATATTATTTTTACTATTATTAATTAAATAATATCAATAAATGTTTAAAATTTGTAAAAATTGCAATTGTTGATAAAATTAATTAATGACATTAGCAAAATAAACAATAGAAAAATATGAATACAATTCAAACTGTTTTCAAAATACGTATCATTATATTCAATTTTCCTAATAATAAATTGCATGTTTTCATGAATTTTTCATCATTAATAATTACAGCTGCGCTTATTGTTACTGAAAACTATGTTCTTCTTTTATTTTTATGAAAAGTATCAAGTTTTAAATGGATTTTAGTATTTTTGCTACACATAACAATGCAAACACGGGCTAACGCGTTCAGAACGCCATCTATTGGATTTATTGGAACTACGATACCCCTCCGGATGCTACGAGAACAGAAAGAGTCGGAGCGATGCATAGGGCTGATTAATATTTCACATAGGGTTCGCATCTAGGTTCTCGGCCAATCATATTTGCCATAAACCAACGAGGTAACTAGAAATGAATCCAAAGTAAAATATTAATTCTACGATTAATTCAGAATCCATGCTCCGTGAAAAGGTACCCTTACAGCGGTTCACGCTATGGAAATCATAACCAAGAAATATTGCACTGAGCTTCCGTACATGCATACTGCTGCTTTTGCATACATTTTACAGAGTAGGGCCGAAACTTTTGAATTGGCGGGAACTGTAATGGCGGACACGCATGTGCACTAACTATTTCCAAATTGAAATGAAAAGGTCTATTGCAGCATCAAACTGTTACGTCCCTGGCGCTGTAGTAGAATTAGATTTTGTTGTACACTGACGCTGATTCGTTGAAAAGTGGTATTCGTTGCTGCCGTTGAATGATTAAAATCATAACCGGGAGAACAAATGAGGTTTGAAATTGAAACACAATTTGAATCTGATCACTTAATAAATATATTCTTTAAACATCAAGATTCAATTATTAATCTTTCTTTGTCTTTTCTCTATGTGCACATAAAACATTAAGAACTGTAAACAATGCAGTTGGTTGTTCAACAACTTTCAGTTCGCAATTAGTTATAAGATTTATGAATCGGCAAAATTAGTCGATCGCGACGACGCACTTCGCGTTTAACAATTTAAGCTTTCTATTTTCGGATTTGATCAAATCTCATAGTCTCAAAAATAATAATCTAAGTCCAATTTGTTAAATTGACTGTCGCAGGTTTTAAGTAATAATTGCGGATCGGAGATATAAAAATCTGACTTTTCTGCTGCGCACGCCTTTTTATAAACTACGTTTTGGGTGGAGTAATTCCCCTACTCTAGGTCCCCAACCAATCAAATTGCTGACGTCATAGAGTTTCATGTCCATTTTACCAATTAGAACGTAGGTCATATGGCTCCACATACTAGATATAAGTCGCAAAATGAGTCATTCGATGATTTACAGTTATAAACAGTGATAGTCCAAAGTCCATGCTTACTGCGTTTTACATTCGTCTCCTTGGCGCCAAAATGTCATAAAAGATACTAAGAATAATTCTATGACTCATATTTTGGTCTAAAAATACCAATTACCTAACGCTGCGTCTAATCTTAAGTTTCGTATTTCTTTTGCTTCAAGACAGAGAGAGATATTGCTTTTAGTTCTAATTTCTTATTTTGTTGCCACCATATAACATTTATATAACATTTATATAGCTTTGTGAAATAAAGTGTTGTTGCTGCGACAGTGTCATTGTATATCGTGTCAATCAACAGTTTATTATCTGTCATGATTCAGTGCAAGTTAGTAGTACCCTAGCGGAAGAAACGGAAAGTTTCGGAAAGACCGCGTCGGAAAGATTTCGAAAAGGGTTCGGAAAGAGGTTCCGTTCCTATCCTTTCCGAATCGTATGGGACCTTTGCTTCCGATTTCTTTCTGAACGTCGAGCTGTCCCATGAGCCTTTCCGAGTCTTTCGGAATGTCCCACTCTCCGACTTCTTTCCGATCATTTCCGAATGACTCCCCACTTTACTCTTTCCGTAATCCTATTGATTTCTGCTTTGAATCCAGCGAAGACTATTCCTAAAAACCTATAAATAGGGAAATTTCATAACTCAGAAAGCCTTTTTGACTTTCGTACGTTACGTACATTATTGCTGCACATTATGACATCTAAACTTTCCAAATTTCGAATATTCCATTTACCCATCCCTCATTTGTAATTTCTATAATAAGTCCATTAAGTGGGACGATGGTCGTACTTAAGGCTGTTGCTCTTGGTGGTTCGGAACCCACCTTAAAGTGTAGGTCCCCTCCCACCACCAAGTGAGTGTGGGTGTGGGGGGGGGGTGTAAAGGAATAGGGAAGAGATACAAGAAAAATGTAAACCCTTAGGGGACATATTAGAAGCTTCCATTCCATAATAAGTCCATTATAAAATACCTTTTTCGTATGGTAAAAATAATACACTATGAAATATAAATTGCACTGAGCTGGACTGAATGATGAAAAGCCATAGAACCGTAACTTTGATCGATTTCCATATTCACAATAAGAAACAAGGTTTACTGAAGAAGTAATTGAGCCCGCAATAACGTTTTGCTGCATACACTGGAAAGCACTTGTCTCCAGCGCCATTTTGATCAAAGATTGTCGCTTACTCACTCACTCACTTCCAGTTGTTCAATCGATAAACTCAATCGATAGTAAGTATTCGATTGCACTAATACTCGACTGAACCAAAGCAATGGAATGTCATTATAAGTTTTAAAAAATGCCGTTAATGAGCGTCAACATCTGCCAATGATAATGATTCTTGTAGATCTCACAAAAAGTATAATCACATTCAATTTGCTTTGCTCCAAATGATCTTTGGTTCAATCGAGCTCAGTGCAATCGAATACCTGCAATAATCGATATGAATGAAATCAAAGAAACAAAATGGCGATGCAAGAGACACTGATAGCTATTTTCCCAAGATTTTTGTTTAGAATCACACAAATTTTCGGAAATACCTATTTTCCCATGGTGTTTTCAGTCAAACATTATTTTGTGCAATTATTCTTGGAGTAAATCTGTTTTTTAGTGTCAGTCTAGAAATGGAGCCAAGTGATGCTTATTGAACAAGTCCAGCTTAGGGCAAATTATATCTCATATACAGTTTTTTTTACAATACAAAAAAGCAATTTTATGAAAATAGGAAATACAGTAATTAAAAATGATAGTTGCGCAAATGGAATATTTGAAGTGTGGAAGTAAAAAAGGCTTTCTTAATAGTTATGAAATTTTCCTATTTATACGTTATCAGGAAAAATCTGTGTACGACCGTTTATTTTCAATAGAGGATAAATAACAGTGAAACATACAGAAGAAAATTTGAAAGTTAAAGTTAATTTGATTAATTTGTTAAAAATTCAGCAGAACATGAATAAAAATATATTTATTATTTTTATATTCATTTTAGTTCTTCTTCTTCTTTATTCATAATGTGTCCCCTACGGGCTTACCTGACTTCCATTTCTTACAACACTTCCTTCTACATGTTTTATAAAATCTTATCCTTACTATTTACAGTTATTTACAACTATTTACAGAGAATCTTATATCTATTTTTTACGATAGCGCAATTTGTAACGTGTTAGCGAGCGATCGAAAGCGAGAGTGCAAGCGAGAGAGAGAGAGAGGTAGCGGTAACGCAAAGCATCTTAATTTACTTATGCTATTACATATCCATTACTTATAAAACTTTACGCTTCTAATTTAAGCGACTTCCGTTTCCTTTTTCTTTCGCATCTCTTGTACCTCTATTTTGCCTTTTTTTTGCATCCATTCTTTTATTCTTTTTCATTTGCTCCCCTAGCACTCTCCGACTTCTTCATCCACTCTTCCCCCAAACCATCCTCTCCTAGAATCTTTACCACATTCTCTCACCAGCTTCCTTTATCTTCCATTTCTCTCCTACATCCTTCCCATACATGCTCCCATGTTTCCTCTTCCCATTCACAGATTCTGAACTTCCTGTTCTCTTTCAATGTTCCTTTTTTATTTCATACATCCCCATTACTTCTATCATCATTTCGCACGTTTGTTTTAATCTTTCCATTGCCATCGGATCTTTAGCCTCAGCTCTGTCTCTTTCTGTCCCCTTATTTTTCTCATCCTTCTCTACAAAACTATGTTTTTCCGGCGGCGTTCTGTACATTTTTGAATTTTTCAAGTTTGACCCTAAGCTGCAGTGGAATTTCATTCCGTTGTAGCCATTGTTGATTCGTTGAAGGAGAGTTCGGAATGCTGCCGTTGAGTGGTTGAAACCACTGCTGCAAAATAGGTCAAGTTTTGAAATAAAAACACCATTGTTTATGTTCACTGAATCACTAGATTAATTCAATAGTTTTGTTTTAATTTATTGTTCACAGTTTTGGTTCATGCACATAAGAGCAATAATTAATCGCGAAGCGCGTCGCGTTACAAGCTTGTAATTATTTGAATCTTTGATTTAATTTGACTCACATAACTAAGAGTCGCAGGTTCAAAGTTGTTTTCGACGGTTTTAGAGATGAAGAATCTGCCCTTTTTTGGCTGTGCGTGCTTTTTTATAACCTACAAATGGGAGGAGACTTATTCCCTATCCTCGGCCAAGAACCAACCACATTGCTTACGTCGTGGAATTTTCCTACAGATTAAACCAATAACAAAGTAGGTCAATTCCAAAGTCCATTTTATATCCGGTCTGACTGGCGCCATACACTCATTATTGATACTACATTTAGACCTATGACTCACTAAATAAATAAACACTTCACTTTAAGACGCAATTTATTGTGTACTGCGTAGAAGTTCGAACTAACATAACCTAACTTCAGGAGAGAGAGAGAGAGAGAGAGAGTACTGCATTATATGTAATTATTTTATGTAACTAGCGGCTTGAAACCTATTTAGGCTTTGTAACATGAAGTTTTTCATACTTGAAACTTCCTTTCACGTTTTTGTATTTGAAAGTTATCTAATATCCTTATTATAACTTCTAATCATTTAAAGTTATTCAAGTCGAATTTGAAGCTTCTTGAAGCGCTCCCTAGTGTTCGCTAGTGTGCATTTTAATTCGCAAACGGGCCACACCGTAACACCTTCCCCCTTCTAATAAAAGGTGTCTCAATGAGATACCTTTTATAAACAGTAGCGCTAACCTTTCATGTGCGTAGTAGTTCATCTTGACTACAAAAAAAATCTCATTGAGAATCTTAGAGAGCCCAACGATTGCGGATGGTAAGCTGTGGATTGAATCTTTTCAATATCGAAAATTTTACAAAAGGTTTGTATAACTTTGCTAGTGACGTTTTTTCCTTGATCGGTATGAATTATTTTCGGACATCCATATCGTGAGATAAATTGTTCAGCAATTGCATGCGCAATAGTGACAGAATCGATTTTTTAAAATGGAATTGCATCCACGTATTTTGAAAAATTACACTGAATAGTCAAAATATGGTTATGACCTCGCGGAGTTGTGAGAAGAGGTCCTACCATATCTATTTAAATCTTATCGAACGGTTCTTTGGGCGTATACCTGATGATCATAGGTTGTCGAGTTTGTGTTCTGATTAATTTTTTACACTGATAGTTTTTACAAAACTTAACAAACTTTTGAATGTCAGTTTTCATATCAGACCAATAATAATTAGGTCGAATTCGTCAATAAGTCTTTGAGACCCCTTTATGGCCTCCGACTGTATCATCATGGGCTTCTTGTAATATTTTCTGCCTTTCTTTAGGAGGTGGAAATTTGATTTCTCCTGAGCAGACCTTTATTACAAAGCCAGTTCCAAGAAAATGCTGTCGGAATACTTTTTCAATTGAGGACCAAGATATTTCATCCAAATTGTTTCCCGTTTTAGAAACTTTGATTGTATGAACCTCAAGTGGTTCCATTTCTTTCCGAAGAACCAGCAAAGCTCCAGAAATAACGTTAAGATGCGCCTTATCTTCAAATCGAGCCTCTACAATTACATGGAATATGTAACGATTGTTATGAGAGAACACAATTACCTCTCCGACCTTGAGATTTTCATTTTATAAATGTTGAACATTAACTAGGTTATTTTGCAATAACTCTTCACTTATTTCTGATTCCAGATTTCCATCTGCGGAAAAGAAATGAACTACGTGACCATTACCCATAGTATGCTTATCCTTACTATTGATCACACAAACATCTGTAATTGCCAAAATCGTGCTGGTGCTGTTATGCCCAATGCCCTCGGACGCGAGATTGCTATTACCTTGTAGTATTAGATCCGAACTCCTAAATGGTTCTACAACACAGGCCTTAAACACCTCAGGGAGAGTCCATTCGCCTAACACAGACTTCGTACCCTTGTTTGGGATGGCCCGCTCGCCTAACGCAGGCTTTTTACCTAAATTCAGGAGAGCCCGTTCGCCTAACGTAGGCTTTGTACCTGAATCGTGAATCTGAGATTCCCACTTACTTGATTTGTGGGAATCGTACTCAGATTCGAGGTCTGAATCACCATCCGATTCATCACTAGAACAATCTGTAACCACTGCGTACAGATCTTCAACATTCTGAGCCTGTCGGATCCGGTTGTTTAAGAACACATGTCTTGTCTGCCCATCGGGATCGAAGGTCTCATCTTCCTGGGCAGGGGATATGCCGACGAGGCCATGGTCGTGCACTACCTTGGACTCATCAACCAACCCCAACTCAGTAGATGAAATACCGCCAATGTTGTCACTAGGGTTTCGAGATAATGCGTCGGCATTGGCATTCTTTTTACCAGGCTTATACACAATCAAGTAAACGTAATCGCTCAATAATATTCGCCATCGTGCCAACCGAGAGACTGGGTCCTTTAGACCATGCAGCCAGACCAAAGGACGATGATCTGTAACCAATCTCTAGCGGACCGAATGAACGGAACGGATACGCTACATATAGCGCATTCTTATAGTATCCACATCGTATCCTCTCCGTATCATGCAAGAAAAACTCAGTAAAAAAAAAGATGAACATTTCACTTGTTGAAATTCGGATTCTACGTGAAATTTTGCGTTAGAAGATCACAGATTAATTGCATTTGTTTTTCTTGCGACATTAAAAACTTTAAAAAAATATAATACTCATAGATAACGTGGGCTGAAGGCAACTTCAAGCTCATCCATAATCGCGTAAGTAATATGTTAATAAATCCATAAAATCAATTTAATGAATGATACTTTATGAATGGAAGGTGAAAGAGGGTTGTTTCTTATTTTTTAATGCTCAGGACACTTTCCAGTAGTGTGTAAATTACCTTCTTCTTGATTTAGAATATACTGGGTGTTTTTTTAAACTTGAGACATCGGAATATCTAAAAAAATACGCATCTTATGACAAAAATATCCGTAATAAAAACTTTTCATTCTCGATGGGGAAAAGCGACTTTGAAAAATTTACCCTACCCTACCCCCTAGGAAGCAGGAGTGGGGGTAACTTTGTAATTTCAAATGGGAACACGAATTTTTTATCACAGATTCAGATTCTCCTTTGTGAAATACATAATTTTTGTTCGAAAAATATTTGCCATTCCGGAAAAAAACCACCCCCTGTCTTCTGGGGGGGGGGGGGGTTCAAAATCGTTTTGACAGATCTAAGAAGACAGTGTCTACCATGGCGGTATGAAGGAAAATTTCACTTAAGGCGGGAAATTTCAAACCCAAAGGAATCCTCATTCTCTAAATATTATTAAATGTGCAAAATTATACCACATAATATTATGAATAAATAAATATTATAAATGGGTAAATCATAAATCTCTGTTATTACTTACATAAAATGTATTGGAAATTATATTAAGATATTATTAAACAACTATATATATTAACTATGTATTATTAAACAACTATTTTTAATTTAATACTTTCAAGAAAATTTAAAAATATTTGTTTGGGCTCATCTGCAATTGAATTTGTTAGAAAGGGGTTAGCTTATTATAATAATGACAGATTTATTTGCCAAAAATTTCATATAAAATTGATTTTTATATTTTATTTCAATTAATATGATGTTAGTTTGTGAAAAACTTTGGGCCTTTTGAATAGAAAAACCTTTCTGTCCAACATTTTTTTTCAGACGAGTAATTCGATGGAAACAAGTAATATTTTTCCAATATTTGACAACTTTTTGTAATATTTGAAAACATTTGTAATATTTTTGTGAAACAACATTTTTTTGTTGACGTGTAACTTTTGAAGAAAATCCATTTATACACAAATTTTGACTTTCATTTTCACGAAATACACGTGATTTTTGAGGCACATAATTTTCCTTGCGGGGACGTTTTTTGGCCACTGAAATACAGCAAAGTCAGCAAAAACTGTAATCCTATCTTGATACGCGCGATTTCCACAGCCGCTGGCGCTGGAGTGGACATTTTCGCTGAAATTTTAGTGTGGACATTTTAGCCTTAAATTGGGCATAACTTTTGCGCGCACTGCGATATTAACTTTATCCATGGTACTATTCTTCATCCCAACATACTGCTTAATTTCCGTGAGCATAGAAGAGTGTGCTTCAAGTATTCTTGGAGTAAAGTACGATGATGGAGTGGACATTTTTTCGCCAAATTCAAAATTTTCGAGATTTGAATGTATGATACTTCGATAATTTTAGTAGCACATCTTTTTCCTTCATACGGCGTCTACTGGCCACCAAAATATAATAAAAAATCGAAAGATTTTTGGCCTAGATAGTTGCGCGCACTTTCCACAGCTACAGACCTTGGAGCGGACATTTGAATTGTAAAAGCGGTGAGACGACTTTGAGGTTCTCTTTCTAAGTTATAAGTCGAAGCACAATGTTAAATCGGTGAAATTTCGGTAGCCTATACTTCACTGAACTAGTATGATCTTTATCAGAATTTTCAAACATTGCGCGGAGAAGCTGCGAGCATGCAAAGCATTCAATTTGTAGCTGGTGACAAATATTACACAGGTATATTTTTGGGATTTTTTCCAACTATTATATGTTGTATCTTCTTATAAGAGTTGCTGTAATGCCTGTAAGCTTCCGTTTCTATTTCAGGGAGTCTGTCTGTAAATTTTTATGCAATAAAACTTGTATTTTTAGTGTTCGTTTGCGTATAACATCACGGTGACAGAAAAATGAAACTTTTCGTGGAAACGCCCTGTTATGGGTCACAGGATCGCCAAATAAGTACTTGATACTAACTGATTAATATATATTTTATTAGTCGAAGATTACTCAAAAGTTATGACAAAGGGGTTGATAAGCGCGACTAATGTACAAGACGGGACGAACGGGACTAACTAGCCGCCGCCCAAAAGGGGTGGTTTATCGATTAGCCCAGCAAAAAAGAAAGTATTGATACGAATTGAATTGAAAAGACTAAGCCACCCTGCAAATCCCGCTTTGCGACAATGACGCATTGGACCTACGTGTCACTGCATGTAAATTCGTAAAGACGGTATTCCAATTTTGAATCTTTCTATACGTACAAATACAGTGCAAAAGTCCAAGGTCAGCGAAAACACTTCAATACGTCAGCACGCAACCGCTTCAACATTGGTCAATGCGTCTGAATTCGTGAGAGTAAAATACACACTTGAATTCGCCCCAATGCGTCACGGCGAATTTCAGCAAGTGTTGACTTATACAATTCAATCCGTAACAGGAAAACCAAAGTACAGGGCACATAGGATTTATTGTAAATGTTTAGTAAATTGTATCGTAGCTCAGTGGCGGGTACTCTGGACTGATACACGAGGGATCGCTCATAGTGGTGGCACTCCCATGTATCGTTTTGAAGATTAGGGGTCAAAATCAACGCCATCTAGCGGTTCCCCCGGACACTATAAGTAAATAAGCCTACAAGTCCCTGACAGCAATTGTTTCTAAACTCTGCTTTCCCCAAATTCTCGCAAATATTAAATTTCACTTAATTTCGTGCAAATAAACTTTCAAAATAATCAAAATTCATAAATTTAAAAAGATTGTTCATACGTAAAATATATAATATTAAATACTAAAAGTATAATTTGTTGTGATGTAAAGAAATAATTGGCTTTAAATTTGATATTATATTTTAAAATGATATTTCTTATTTCTTTAACAAAGAAATTTTTATAAACGATAAACTTTGCTTGAAGAAAAAACTTCCTAATCTCTTAAAAAGACTTTTATTCGTATCCTTTTTAATTTATTTGTAACTGCTTCGAAATATGAAAACAACAAAGCAACCTCAAATAAAGCAAACGTTTTTTTTAAATCCAATACTTACCAATCAAATTTCATACAAGAAGTCCAGTAGGCAAACAAATTTAGGATGTCCTAGAGACGTCTTCGGGACATCTCTGCGAGACGTCTTTTGGAAAATGACTTCTGGACTTCCTAGGGATGCTCTTAAGACGTCTCATGTCAATACGAAAGATGTTCCGGGAATTTCCCTTGGCTTTCAGCCGTGTTTAGGACATCTTTAGGACATTGGACGTCTTAGAGACGTTGATTGGCCTGACATTGGATTCCTAGGAACGTCCCAAGGACGTTCTTGGGATGTTCATGGTTTTGTGCCCACTGGGAGGTTAACCGAACAAATTCAATTTGACACTTCGACTAATGTCCAATTTCACGATTTCGAAATATTTGAAAATATTATGGATGCACATGCGCATTTTATTGTACTGACTATCAGCGCCACCTAGCGGTTCCCCCGGAAACTAAAACATAATGCCTTCAAAACTATACATGGGAGTGCCACCACTATGGGATCGCTGTTTCAAGTCTCGACGCATGCACTTTTTATTAATTTTTTTTCTGGTTGACCTCGACCACGCATTCATACGAATTCATACTCATCCAATTCATCTAAATGCGTCTCAATGCGTTCGAGCGAATCAGAAAACGGGATTCACGCGCATTACAAAAATGTTAATTCGCCCCAATCCGTATCAATTCTTTCTTTTTTGCTGGGGAGATTCCAAGCTTCCAGAGCCTTCTACTAGTCATACAAGCTACAAGAAGCACATGCGCAATTTCCTCATATTAATTATTCTACATATACATATAATGATTATATATGAAGTATTATTATTATATCGCTTCTAAGCAGGGTACATAACACCCCCCTCTTTAGACATTATTTAGTCCTCGAAATGATTTTAATTTTTACAAATGAATCTTTTTGGTTTTCAACAATTGAAGAGGGTTCTGTAGTTGTATTTCTCGTGGACCTGCTGTATAAGTTACGACACTAGGTTGATTTTCTACTTTATTTTGTATACAAAAAAGGATAATTTTTTTAGGTATACATTTAGTTACATATCTTAGCACTCCACACTTAAAAAGTACGTATATGATTATCGATCCTATCGCTGTATAGCCTAAACGCTGTAACCATTCTGAAATAGTCCCAGTCCAGCCTTTTGGCTGCTTATAAGTGGACATACTATTAATCATATCCCGCACGTTGTTTAAACCCAATTGGGCCTTCCTAAGTATATCCACATCTATTTCTTTTGGCATTATAATTAATTTATTCTCTAAACTATCCAAGTTTCCTATATTATCATAAGTTTCGTTGATAACAATCATCTTAGTTACATTTAAGTTCTTTGACAAACGAAGTTTATCATTATTGTTATGTATGTCACAATTTTCTCCAGTGATTAACGTGGCCATCTTGATTAGAATAGGTTCGACTTTTTCCTCACATACTAAGTCTAGTTATACGTCGGTTGTTGGAATTACAATATATCCTGCTATTACCGGTATACAGGGTGTTTTTTTTAACTTGAGACAACGAAATATCTAAAAAAATACGCATCCTACGGAAAAAACGTCTGGAATAAAAACTTTTTATTTTCGAGAAGGAAGAAAGATTTGTTGAAATTTACCCCACCCCCACCCCCACAGGAGGCAAAGGGGGGTAACTTTGTAATTTCAAATTGCAACCCCAATTTTTTATCACAGATTCAGATTCTCCTTTACGAAATATGTAAGTTTTATTCGGAAAATTTGTTTCGATTCGCGACAGATGGCGCTGCAATTGCGAAAAACGAAATTGTTGACACTACTTTTAGCTCTACCCAGGAATAACGACGCGGACGTAGTAGTTGTCTATTCCCTTCGGGGTGCTTAATTTCGGTGAGCCCCCTTGCCTCTCACCATTTATCAGGGTGCTTGATTTCGGTGAGTCCCCTTGCCTCTCACCACAGGGATGCTTGATTTCGATTAATTATTTTACAATAAGTGCTCAAAATGGTATCCTCGCACTTCGATGCACTTGTTAATCCGAGCTTTGAAAGATTCCACACAACTGCGAATTGCGTCTGGTGATATTTGTGCACAAGCAGACCTGATTCGCTCGATCATGTTATCACGAGTTGTGGGCACTTCTTGATACACGCGATTCTTTAGATAACCCCACAAATAGAAATCCGGCGCCGTAAGATCTGGCGATCTGGCAGGCCAATTTACTGTACCTCCTCTACCGATCCATCGTCCATTGAATTCGTGATTGAGTACTTCCCTCGCGATTGCCGCATAATGTGCTGGACAACCGTCATGTTGAAACCACATGTTGTGTCGCACTTCCAAGCTTAGGTCTTCCAGCAATATTGGAAGTTGATTTTCTAAAAATTCACGATATTTTTCACTGTTCAAATTTCCATCAATAAAATACGGACCGATAAGTTGATCTCCAATTATTCCACACCAAACGTTCACGGACCGTGGACGCTGATGCTTAACTTCACGCAACCAATGTGGATTTTCTACACTCCAATAATGCATGTTGTGCCGATTAACGTTACCATGGTTTGTGAAAGACGACTCGTCTGTGAAGAGTACTAGAAAAAAGAAATTCGGGTTTCCTTGTATTTGCTGAACCGCCCATTGACAAAATGTCACTCGGTTCTGAAAATCATTTCCATGAAGTTCTTGATGCAGTGAAATATGATACGGATGATAATTATTACGTTTTAATACCTTCTAAACACTGGATAGAGACATTCCGGAATCGCGGGTTAGTTGTCGAGTACTAACATGAGGGTCATGAGTGATTGCAGCTAAAATGGCAATTTCATTATCAACTCCAGTAGCTGTTACTTGACGCTTCCTTTTTTTCGGTTGTACACTGCCGTCAGTGATGAAGTTTCGGACAACCCGGTAAAAAGAAGCGCGTGAAGCAATACTTTCTGGAAAGCGTTGAGCATAAAGCGTGAGAGCCTCATTGACACCCAAACCAACTCAAGCGAACGCGACCAACAACAATAACCCAAACGAAAGCAACCAACACACCCAAATCAAATTAACACAATCAACCTTCCTAATGAATAAACGTTAAGCACGGACAGACGCGGTTATCGCTCGGCCGGAATGACGTCGAGGATTGTAGACAGTGGAGACTCGATGATATGTAATGTCTACATCCAAAATCGACTGTCGTCAACAAACTGCATTCGGGAATGGTTTTCGACAGTTTTATCACTTTTACTGTCCCGTTGCCAAAAGTTCAAGCACACCGATGGATGGTGAGAGGCAAGGGGACTCACACCCTCATCACCACATTTGCCCTCCTCACTCTCTCTTTTATGCGCCCGTCCACTCCCCCATTCCTTCACTGAGAAAAAAATCCGCTTCTCCCAAGACGATGCGTCGTGTTGAGAGTTTTCGTTTTGCCGTAACACGATGCAAGTTTTGGGAGAACACTCCTGTGAGTGTTACGGGAAAACGAGGGCATCGTGTTGTTTCAACACGATCATCGTTTTGAGACGTTGCGTTGAATGCAAAGAAAATGCAAACATGAGAGCCACTGCGTTCTTTGACGTAGCGAGGTGTTCCCCCACGTTGTTCTCCTCTGTCTCGGAAATTGCAAGTTACTTGCATTTGCACCTTTTTCTATCTGCCCTCTTTTTTTAATAAAAGAGGACGACGGGAGTATTCGGTGTTTCATATAGAATCTTGATCTGTTTTGTTTTTCCAGAATTCAAACTCCATCGCGACCCCATTCTAAGGTGACGTCCATCTCCTTAGAGTCATATCCCCATGTATATTAGCGTGGTCAAAAAATTCATTGCAACATTTTTTTCTCTAATAATTATGCATATCGCCCTGAAATTCATTTGAATTCGCACAAAAATTAATTAATTTATGTTTTTGAAAAAAAAAATTATGTTTAGAGATGGCGCCAGAACCATGAAATTAACCACAATTTTCCCATGAGAAAAAAGACGTTTTTGTACATTTCATTTAGGGTCATTAACATCAGGTGAATCGAGTTTAAACTCAAGAATTCTCTTAACAATTAGGCATATAGTACGAAAAAAATATTACTTTTTGAATATCACGCCCTTATGTCTGTTTTATACAATACTACTTCATAGTGATAATTATATGTCTGCATGAAATGTCTAAACAATTTATTATTGTTTTTAGTAATTTTCTCTTAGAATAGAGTTAGAGTCGCATTTTTTTTTTAAATTTCCACTTCCTGTCCAATTTTTAATTGGATTGAGGTAATAGCTTATCAATGTTAACAAACATGATTATTAACACAATTTATTATTATTGCTAATAATATTCTCTTTGAATAATGTTAGAAATTGCAGTTTTTCTGACATCTTTAACCTTTTGTCCACTTTTCCCTTGAAATGAGTTAATACTTAATTCAAAAAATATAATTGTATAAACAAATTATCATTGTTTATAGCTGTACTTTTCTACATCTATATTAGATATTTGCGGTTTTTTCTAAAATTTTAACTTTATGTCCACTTTCAATATGAAGTGAAGTGATAATTAATTTAAGTTAACAAAGATAATTGTTTAACAAATTATTATCATCGCTAATAACCCTTCTACAAAAAAATGATTGGATCCGATTGCGAACGATTGAACAAAAATTTCAATCGTTCCCAATTGTGTTTCTTAATTGGGTCGCACCGATTCGGAACGATTGAGGCTGGCTATCGTTGCCTATCGTTCTCAATCGGGACTCGAGATAAAGTAAATCTGCCATTATGTTGGTGGCAGCACATTGATCTCGCGGGAATTATTTGAAAATGTGTATTCACTTTTTTTACATCTCTGTAAAAGATAACTTTTAAAAAGATGTAAAATTGTTGAATAATTCCCTCGCGATCAAGGAGCAGCCATTAACATATTTTGAAATAACTTATTTTGTAGTAATTTTCATTATATCATCATATTATTTGTCATTAACATGCTAATTTGTTTAATCTGGTTGCGGCTTTTTTTTTTGGTTTCGATACCTAAGTATAATAATTAAACAGATTATTAGAAGTTATTTTTCAAATAAATTAACAGTATTATTTTATTTTCATTTCGAAATTTAGGTTGCAAATTATATAAAAAACCCCTTCATCGGTGTAACGGGGTACCCGGGTATCGACCTCCCTTTTTTAAATTTTTTTAATTCTTAAGAAGAGAACTAACGTGCGGTAGCTGCTTGCCAAATATTTCTGTAGCACATAACATCCCAAGTCATATTTCCCACCCCGTAATAATAATTTTAAAAACCCCCTAAGACCAGTCCTACCACCTTTACCTGAACAAATCCGAAGACCTTCTACAGAAAACACTCAAAAAATTAAAAAATTTGAAATAATCACCCAAATCACCTTCATAAAACCCCAACTTATATTTCCAACCCCATTATAATATTCAATAACCCCCTAAGACCACCCCTTCCACAATTCGATAAATCCTAAATGTCTCCACGTAAAGCACTACAAAAATATTTGAAAAATTGAAATAATCATCCAAGTCATCTTCAGAAAACCAAAAATTATATTTCCAACCCCATGATAATATTCAACAACCCCCTAGGACCACCACTACTACTTTTACCTTAGCAAATCCCAAAAGCCTCTACGTAAAACACTCAAATAATTAAAAAAAATTTAATAATTACCCCAGTCAACTTCAGAAAACTACAAGTTATATTCTCAACCCTATGATAATATTCAACAACCCCCTAAGACCACCCCTCCCACTTTTGCCTTAATAAATCCTAAGAGTATCCACGTAAAACACTCAACAAATTTCAAAATTTTAAATAATCACACAAGTTACCTTCAGAAAACTGCGAACTATATTTCCAACCCCATTATAATATTCAATAACCCCCTTAGACCACTCCTGCCACTTTTGATTCGATAAATCCTAAATGCCTCCACGTAAAGCACTAAAAAAATATTTGAAAAATTGAAATAATCATCCAAGTCACCTTCAGAAAACCAAAAACTACATTTCCAACCACCAACACTTTTACCTGAACAAATCCGAAGACCCTCCACGTGAAAGACTCAAAAAATTCAAAAGATCACTGAATCCAGGTTCAAAAAACACCAAATTATATTGTCAACTGCACGCGTTTTTAGTCGGTCTTTAGGGTTAGGTTTCCGATCGACGTCTCTATGCACTTACCCGATTGAGAACGATTCAAACGCTTGTCCCGATTGAAAACGATTGAGAACGATGAACAAAATTTTGTCCCTATTAATACCAATTCAAAACGATTTACCTGTTAATCGGTCTCAATTGGGTCCAATCATTTGTTTCTAGAAGGGAATATTCTCTTTGCCTAATATTAGAAAGTTGCGGTGTTTTTGTGAAATTTTTAACTATTTGTCTATTTTTTACTTGGAGTCAGTTACTAATTATTTAAGTCGAGCAAAGTAATTGTTTAAACAAATTCTCATCATGATAAACTATCTTCCTCTATATTATTGGCAGATATTTGCGATTTTTTGTGAAATTTTTAATTTTTTGTCTACTCTTCACTTAGTGATTATTATTTGTAACCATCTAAAAAATCTCTTTCAATTGTGTGGATATATGAATATATTTTTCTGAAATAAAGCAGATCTTTGACTTAAATTGTATATATGGATCATAATACATAAATGTAAATTTTCCTTAAAGTCGTTATTGAAGGCCTTTTTGTTCAAATTAATATTAATACATATTATTTGTTTCCAGCTTGCATAAGTTATTAACTCGCTAAGTAAAACGTTGACAGAATGTTTGAAAATTCAGAAAAAACCGCAACTTTCTAGCAATTATCCAAGATGAGATAATGATGCACAATAATGAATTGTTCAAACGAATATTTTTTTACCTTACATTAATTATCAGTTCACGAAGTCAGTGAAAGTTAACAAAAAAATTGGAAAATTTCAGAAAAAACCGCAACTATCTAGCATTACAATTACAGAAGATAGTTCTTAACAATAATAATTTGTTTGAACAAATATGTTCATATAACAATAATATAATTTAAAATGATAATAGATTCTTGAGAGCATTCATTTTGTAAACTTTTATTCATTAGTTACCTCACTCTAATTAAAAATTGGACAAAAAGTGGGAAATTTTTTAAAAAACTGCAATTTTGAAGAATTATTCCAAATTGTTTTAGGAGAATATTATTGAAAATAATAATAAATTGTTTGAAAAATTATC
>CAKNXH010059718.1:101158-119315 GCA_932178445.1 Andricus quercusramuli | reverse complement strand
AAAAATGTCTATTGATT
Source organism: Andricus quercusramuli (assembly GCA_932178445.1). NCBI lineage: Eukaryota > Metazoa > Arthropoda > Insecta > Hymenoptera > Cynipidae > Andricus > Andricus quercusramuli. The sequence continues at coordinate 119,298 of CAKNXH010059718.1, read as the reverse complement.
TCCTATTTAAAATAAAACTCGGGAGATCAGAAACAAATTAGATCCATTAAGCACGAAGGAAAAGATAACATCGCTAAGAAGTATAACCTAACTCCTTTATTGGCCTCGCATCTCATGTTTTATTTCACAGTCTAAAATTGGACACTTTATTTTTGAAAGAAAATTTTGAAAAATGAGAAATACACAAATCATTTCAGGAAGTTGGAGAGACAATAAAATTATTAAAATGTATGTATCATCAGTAATTTTGCTAAGTAAGAGGAATCTAAATAAAAACTTACTTGCGAGATGTAGTGTTCATCAAATGGAAGAAAATGACTTTAATAAAAAAAAAATAACTAATTTCGTGTAAATCATTGAAGATGTCGAATAAAAAAATATGAAATTTCTACCTACAAGGATGAATTTCAAATCCAAACACACGAATTTTCAACCAAGAAGATTAATTTGCTACCAAACAACATGAATTTTCAATAAAATAGAACTTTTAACTAAAAATTACAAATTTTCATCCAAAAATTGAAAACTTGAATAAAAAAAAATTACAAAAAATGGTCACGTTTTCAACTGAAGAAACAATTTTTCAACAATAATGATTTTTTAATCAACAAAAAATAGTTAATCCGAATTGTTGAATCTTCAAGCTGAAGGACGAATTTTCGCTAAAACTGTCGAATTTTCAAGCCGAAAATATGAATTTCAACAAAAAAGTTAATTAAGAACTAAACATTTGCATCTTTAACTACAAACAAGAGGAAATTTCAAAACACCAATATTAGTTTCCTATCAAAGAAACTAATCTGTAACTAACAAGGATTAATTTTCAACTAAAAATTAAAAAATTACATTTCCAGTTAGAAAACTTTGTAAAAAAACTATTTCTGTATCTTGGCCTGGGATTGCTAATTCAGATATTGCAAAATGAAATACAAATTTTATTTTTCATGATTACTCTAATATTTGTGGCTTATTTGCACCAATTTTAATTCTCAGCTACACTGAAGAATATATCATTGCAATAAATTTATAGATATTATTACAATTCATAATATGCATTATTAAACATTTTATTTCAACTTCTGACGTTTTTCCATAGTTCTGATTTGTTTATTTTCAATATTATTTTTCAAGATTTAAACTAAAAATACGCATCTTAGCGTCAGGTAGTTCCAAGCAAATTTGTAGATATAAAAAACTGTAGCTTGCGTCCTTTTTCCAAAAAGTTAATTTTTTTATTCTCAATATATTTTTGTAACAAGAATTTATAACAAATTTGCAGACATTTGCATCGTGTTGGGAGAAGCGGATTTTTTTCTCAGTGTTCGAAACACGAAGCCCAGGCACACATACTCTTTCAACTCCTGCACCTCCTTTCCCTTCCACTTCCACTCCCTTCCCTTATGCCTTCCCCCTCCTTTTCTGAAAACGATAACCTTGGACTTTTCCGCATTCAGCCCCTCCTATCCTGACTCCTCCTACCACCCCGGCCTCCAGCTTACTTTCCATATCCGCAATTAAAATCGCAAAAAGCGCTGGGCTAAGTGGACACCCTTGCCTTTACCCCCTATCCATCCAGAATCCCTCCGAAATCCCCTCCCTTCCTCTTACCTTGTCTTTGGTCTCTTCATATATCTCCCTCACTCTTTCAATTAGCCCTCTCTCTACTCCCCTATCCTCCATCGCCTCCCACAACCTCCCCCTATCCACCGACGGAAAAGAGCCTTTGAGATCCACAAAAAACGCGTACATTCTTATCCCCTTCTTCGCTAATTCTCTATCCACCACGTGCTGCAGCACGTAAATATTGTCGATAGTACTCCTGCCTGCCCTAAATTCCGCCTGCGTCTCCGGCAATATTCCTTTTCCCTCGACATCCTTCCGCAGTATCTCTGCCACCACCATCGTCTATACTTTATACGCCGTATTCATTAGCGTAATCCCTCTATAATTTTCCTGCCTATCTCTATCGCCTTTCTTATACAGTGGCACTACTAACCCTTCCCTCCACCCTCTTGGGAATTCCTCGCCCCTCCATACTTTCTTCACTACCTCCTTCAGCCTCCCCCTAACCTCTTGAGTACAAAACAGCCATGCTTCGTTCTCTACCCCATCCAGCCCTGCTTCTTTTGACCTTTTCAACTTCCTTATCTGCTTCTCTGTCTCCTCGTCATCCAACTCCTCCATCTCTGCCTCCCCCGTTCTTCTACTTCCCCCCCCTCCGTCTTCCTTGAATCTGAGCCCTGGAAAGATTCTTTGAAAAATTCCCTCCTTTCCTCACTCCCTATCTTCTCACTGACCCCCGCCCTACGCTTCCTAAACCTATTTATTATCTTCCAGACGTCCCCCTCTGTCTTAACATTTGCTAACTCCTCTTCCAGATCTTTCTCCTTTTCCTGTTCTTTCTTCTTACACATCAATCTAAACCCCTTCCTCGTTTCTACGTACTCCTTCCTTCTCGCATTACCCTCTTTCCACTTCTTATACTTCCTCTTCACCTTTCTTTCCATCTTTTTACATTCCCTGTCCCACCACGGCTTCACCATTCCTTTCTTCTTCTTTCTAAATACCTTCTTTTGCACACACCCCTTCACCTTCTCTTTCAGATCCTCCCATATCTCTTCCACTGACTCCCCTCCGAAGCATACATTTCCTAACTGCTCCTGATACTTCTCTATCGCCTCCCTCGTTCAGGTCACCCTATCCCCCATCGAGACTACTTCCCCGCCTTGTCTTCCGCCACCCTCACCTCTTATCAACAGACTTAATGGCTGATGGTCTGATTCCACCCTCCCCTCTACTGCGAATTTTTCCGTCTCCTCCCATCCTTGCATATTCATTACCACATAGTCTATCACCGATACCCTCACCTTACTTACATATGTGTATTCTCCCCCTTCGTCCCCATTTGCCATACCATTCGCCACTGCCCACCCTCTATACTCCATCCAGTCCCTTAGAATCTCCCCCTCCTTATTTATTATCTTATCCTTCGAATTCCTTTCGAAGCTCTCCCCATCCCTGTAAAGGCCCCCTTCCCTTCCTATCCTCGCAATAAAATCCCCACCCAGTACCACCATACCCTCCTCTCTTGCGTCTAGCAATTCTTCCACCCTTTCTTTAATTCTTTCCATCCCATCCTTATTGTACACTGTCACAAACTTACACGCTTCACCTCCTATTTTTACTTCCATCATTTGCACTCCCCCCCTCTCTTCCTCTCCATGAACTTCTTCCTCTAATCCATCTCTAACCCCCGTTATAATTCCCCCACTAGCCCTTCATTTTTTCTTCACTCTGAACGCCTCCTGGAGTCTCCACTTATACCCCCTTGGCAGCTGTGGCTCTATTCCGTCCCACTCCTTTCTTTCTACCCACGTCTCTACCAGTCCCACAACATCAAATTCTTTTATATACCTCCAAACTCCTCATCCTTCTTCCTTATCCCTGCTATGTTCCAATACAACACCTTCACTACTCCTCTATCCTGCATTACCCCCACCCCCCTACTGCCTACGAAACAAATTCCCCTGCACTTCCTTCAACACCTCTTTCTCCTCATCCTACACCCACATTTTCTTGTCTATTTTTATTTTCCGATATCCTACCTTCGCCGATCTCCCTTCACTCCTCTCCCTTCTAGCCCTGTCGTTCAGCATTCTCTGCACATCCCTTTCCTTTCTTGTTAAATCGTGATCGATGAAAACTCCCTTATCCTTTATCCTATTCTCATTTCTCATTACCCCCAACTTTTCTTCCCAGCTCTCCATCTCCACAACCGCCACTTCCTTGTCCTTTCTCCCCTCCAACTTAACTTTCCCTACCATGCCTTTAACCCACCCTATGCTCTGTAGCAGCGCTTCCACCCCCTCTCTTTCTTCCCCGCTCTTTAGCTTCAACCCTTTTACCACAATATTATTCCTCCTGTCTGCCTTCTCTTTTCTCTCCATTCTCAACTCCATTGCCCTTAACCTTTCCCTATCCGCCCTCTCCTCCTGCTCACTCCTACGCTCTCCCACTTTCTCTTCTATCATATTTTCTACACTCTCCCAAATACATTTAATCTTGCTCCCCCCACCTCCGTCTCCTACTTCCATTTTCGTCCTGCCCTCCATCTTATCAAGCCTTTTTTCCGTCCTGTTCTCCCACACCCTAATTTCCTCTTCCATCTGCTTTATTTTAACATCTTTTTCTTTTCTTTCCCTCTCTAACCCCTCTACTCTCTCCCTCATCTCTTTTATCTCCTTTTCCCATTTCTCATCTCTAATTCTCAAATCCTCCCTCATGCCTTCCATCTGCTCATTAGTCCCCCTTACGTCGTCCCTCTGCCCCCCGATCTTGCCTATCAGCATACCGAGAGCCTCCCTCTCCACATTTCCGTCCATTTTTGGGGGGGTTGGGGGGGGGGGCTATCCTACTAGTTCTCCCGCTTTTTTTAAACGGACTCTCTACCACGCTTTTGTCCGGACTCTCTTGGCTGTCTCTCTTCCTCTTCAAGAGATCCTCCCCGTCACTTGCGCTCGACGTTCTCTCCCTCACCTTCTCTCTTCCTTCGTTCTCACCGTCCCGCTTTCTCCCACTCCCTGACGCGCCACTAGACACCGAGCCACGTACTGTTGGCCGTCGTGGCACGTGGAAAATTTCCTCCCCGTCAACGTCACTACCAGTATTCTCACTACCCACCTCCCGCTCTGCAGCCAGTAACTGGGACCTCTCCATGCAGTACCCTCCACAACCGCCAGATGTCTCTGCAGAATGCTGTCTCTATTGCCGCCAAATTTTCCCTTTTTTCCTTTTTTTCCAATTCCTCACAGCCCTTGCAGATACCCCTTTCCCTCACTTAACATCCCCCCAAATTTTCGAGCTCCACCCTTGACCCTCGAAGGCCCAAGACTCCTGATCACAAATTCCCCCGATTCCTTGCTAACCTAACCTCACTTTCTCTATTTGCTTAAATCCCACCTCACACCTACGCTCAATATTACTTTTTATCTCCCCATTTCACCCCACACAACCCTACTCACCTCCTCCGCTTCCACCCTCACACTCCACTCACACCTACCACACAAATTCCGTAAATCCTCTCAACACCTGACACTAACCACGTTCGTATTGTTTTCCGTCTGGATGTCTCGCGATAATGTATTGTAATCGTCCATTAATTGCAGAGATTCTGCTGAGTTCTCGTAGTCTATTTGTTCGTGAATTTCTTCTTGTGTCATTTCCTGATATTCTATTTCCTCCTCTTGGTTTTCTGAGGAGTCCATATCCGTTGTCATTCTCACTTGAGTTTGAGGTGGTTGTTTGGGGTTTTGAGTATTCTGAAAATTTTGAGGTTTAGTATAACATTGTGTCGCCAAATGTCCTATTTTCCCGCATTTATAACATTTTATTTTTAACCTATCTGCTAAGGGCGTATTCTGATCAGATTCTTTGAATGGTGTTGTCTTTTCTTGAGGTCTAGGTATAGATGCAGACATTTATGGTCGTGAGAACTGAGTTATAGTTTTATGAAATGGTGGCGAACGAATGGGTTGAGCTTCTCGTAGCCATATATCCATTTCTACTGTCGAATTTTGTGCTTCTGTCAAACTAGAAGGTTTTTGAGCTTTAACCTGAAGTCCTATTTCTCTTTTTAAATTTAATAAATATCTTTTCAGACATTCTCCGTCTTCAATACTTAGTGCAATTTTCCTTTTTGTCGTATTCGTATGCTCTCCCTGAACGGCATATTCAAGTTCGTTTACTACTTCTGGGAATCTTAAATTAAAATTTTGAACGGATTCCGTTTGTCCTTGTTTAATTTTTTTTAGTTTGCTTCTTAATGCTGAAACAGAACCAAATTTTGACAAATTCTGTCGCAATGAAAGAAATAATTCTTCAAAAGAATTTATCGCCGTATATCTCAGTGCCTTCTCAGCACTACCTTTTATTTTTTCGGCTAATATAAAGTTTAGTAGTAGTTCAACCCGACCTACTACCTACCCGGCTACAGTTCTTCTTTCCCCTTTTAACAGACTTAATAAAGTCTTCAATTCCCATGTCATCATGACTATTTATTTCTTTTATTGTACGAATTATTTCCTTAGCCGGAATAAAATCGATACTATCTTGACCTTGCTCTCGGCTGTTTATGTTATGCGGTGTTCCAGTGGGTGGTACGGTCGAAGGATTGAACGACGCGGTGTTATTGATTGAACCGGAGAGTGGTGCGGTTGGAGGATTGTCTGACTTATCGATTACACGAAGTAGGTTAGTGTCACGCAGTATGCGCCTTTTCTCTTCCTTCTGTTCTCCCTCGCTCTCATCACTTGTTATGTAGGGATTATCGGTCACGATCTCCCCTTTCAGTCCTACTGCTTTCCCTATTCTTTGGATCTCCAACATTCTTCTTCCATTCTCCCCGACTAATATGTTCATATTAATTATTATCTGATTCAATGTGGAATCCATTCCGTCCATTCTAGCAATCATTACTTTGAGCAATTCATCGGTGGTCATGAGTGTAAGGGATTGGGATCTATTATTAGGGGAAGGCGCTCGGGACATGTTTTCTGCTGTTAGGAAGGGGTTATTGATTTTTTCAATTATATCCCTCGAGTCAGAGTCCGCGGATGAGTCTGTCTCAGTAGCGTAATATTTATTTTCTCGATAATTTTCGAATGCCAGTTTTTTTATTTTAAGTTTAAATCATATAATACACGATCTTTAGATTGCCTAAATTTTCTTTACCTATCCTTTGCTGATTTTTCCTTTCCGAATTTCTTTGACTTGACCTTTGCCTAAAAATTTTTTCCTTGTTGATTAACGTGACAGGTTTTTTCCCGTTTAAACCTCTTACTTGCGCAATCGTGTTACAACGAGTACACGCAAGGTTATTTCAAGGTAGTTTTTTCGGTTTATTGAGGAACACAGCGGCCAGGGAGCATCATAAGCATGTGTACCGTCGCAAGCCTGAAGTTCGATAGTATTCGGCGCAAATTTTATGATTTTTATTCATAAAATTTACCTACAAATAACTACAAACTGTACAATGTTTATATAATTAAAATTACCACTTCTTACTCTTTAATCTTCTTTACTTACAATACCTTCTTTTGTTTTGCACCTTTTCTTCGGAGACCGTAGACTTCCGAAGAAATCAATACTTGGGCGTTGGCTGCGCTGTAGTTCTGCGTTGATTACTACTTTGCTGCTTTTCTTTCAAGATGGAGACCGTAGACTCCTGAGGAAACCAATACTTTCTGGGCGTTGATTTTTCTCGTTGATAGGCCGTTGCCTCTTCCGCCTTTTTGCGAGCCTCGTTCTTTAATTTTCTTCTTGGAATGTCTTATTCAATTGTATTCCGTAATATAGTGCCCTATATGGTTCAGACACTACCAAAAAATAAATAATATCTTTCCTTTTAAATTTTTGTTTTTAAATTCTTATTTTTGCAATAGTTTGTCTTCTCTAAAATTTCATTCTTCTTTTGAGTTTTCAACATCTTACTTTTTCGGTTTTCGGGTCGCCCGTTGGTAGATCCGGAGTCTTCGTGAGTTCCATGGAACTCTCCTCGTTTCTTCTTTTTTAGATTTTCGTAAAAATCCTTCCAGTTTCGTCTCAATGATAGTGGAGTTTTGACTTCTTGGCAACCGTAGAAGCCCAGTCGTTTCTCACTATCCTGGCAGGGATCGCCAATTTATGTTATGGGTCACAGGATCGCCAAATAAGTACTTGATACTAATTGATTAATATATATTTTATTAGTCGAAGATTACTCAAAAGTTATGACAAGGGGGTTGATAAGCGCGACTAATGTACAAGACGGGACGAACGAGACTAACTAGCCGCCGCCCAAAAGGGGTGGTTTATCGATTAGAGCTTCTAAGCTTCCAGAGCCTTCTACAAGTCATACAAGCTACAAGAAGCACATGCGCAATTACACCATATTGATTATTCTACATATATAATGATTATATATGGAGTATTATTATTATTATATCGCTTCCACGCAGGGTACATAACAGCCCATATATAATATAAAATTATGTGATCTAGTAATTTGCAATTTATTTACTTTTTATCATGATTTTATAGACAATATATATATATATATATTATAATTATATAATTCATATTGAAAAAAGCGTAGGCTATTTTCAAAGCTTTCCCGCTTTGTCAGCGCACGCGCAATAATTCGATCAAATATGGCGAGCGCGGGCAGTCCACTTGTTTACATGCGATTGAAAATAAATAAATTTTTACTGAAAATAAGAGTTTAACTATCGGATAACGAGAGTGTATGAAGTAAAACTGATAAAATCTCGATATAGGGGAAAAAACATTTGCTCGAGTTCATTAAACGGTTTGATCGGCGTTGATTTTTGAATTTCTCTGTCTAGGACAGATCTCCTATAGGATTACAAATATCACATAAAGTATGTCAGTACTCTTGTTTTTCGAAAAAGGTATCAGGACAAATTATTGTGTTAATTGGATAAGTAATATTATATATATTTGCATATTTATACGATCTATTACTTTTGTAAAAGTAATGCTAGTTGTCAGATTTTGAGGATAGAAAGTTCAATTATCCCAGAATATTTATGGAGTATATTTTATTTTAATTGAAATGACATTGAGTATTTTATTAGTTGTCTTGAGTTTTAAGTGAAACTTTTTTTTAACAATTCGCTATGTTATATGAAAAAACTTTTTTCTTAGGTTTGTTGATTACGGCAGAAGCGACAGAACGCAGTGAAAAAGCTAGGAAGGGCGATTCGAATTGTTGAGTCGTAAACTGATGCTTTAACAGTTTTAAAAATACTGGTCCTGTTGTGCATTATTATGGAGGTCCAAAAACGCATGGCAAAATTTCTTTTCATACTAGAGGCCAACGCCCCCCCCCCCCCCCCATATGATTCCAAATCGACCTTTCGAGCACATTGGTTCATTAATTTTCAATTATTTAAACGAATGAAATTTGTTTAAATAATATTTTTTTCGAAATTTTTCAAAATAAAAAATTATTACCATTTCTTTGCTGGAATATTCATCAACATTGGTTAATCAATTTTTAATTATGTAAACAAATTCCATTTGTTTAATCCATGTGTTTAAACAATTAAAAATTAAGTAACCAGTGTTGATAAATATTCCACTAAAGAAGTAGCCATAATTATTATTTTAAAGAATAAAAAAAGAATATTCAGGTTTTATATGAAAAAATGACATACCGCAGCTATTCACCTCAATCCTGTTTTGTACCAAATTGTTTTAAATACTCAATTAAACTATGATGACTCCTTTCGAGAGAACCCAGCAGATTGGGGCTGGTAAGCGGTTGAATTAATTTTTTCAATTTTAAAAATCTTACTAAAAGTTTTCATCACTTCGCTCATAAAATTACTTCCTTGATCGGTCTGGATTACCCTTGGACATCCATGTCTCATAATAAATTGTTCGGCCAATGAGACTGCTATTGTTTCAGCTTCCGCATTTGGTATAAGAATTGCGTCAGAAAATTTTGAAAAATTATCTTGGATCTTTAAAATAAATTTATTTCCTTTGATAGTTCTTGGTAAAGGCCCGACAACATCGATTTGAACTTTATCAAAAGGATCTTTAGGAGTTTCTGTGATTTCCATTGGCATTTTTGTTTTGACTCTGACTAATTTTGTTTCTTGACAATTTCGACAAAGTTTAATAAAATTTTGAATATCTATTTTCATATTTTTCCAATAATATTGATTTCTAATTCTCTAATAAGTGTTTAAAACACCTTTATGTCCTCCAGCTGCCGATTCATGGAATTCTTTTATAATTCTTCTACGATCAGCCTTTAATGGAGTTATTACTTCTCCCGAAAAAACTACTATTGAAAATTCTGAATTTTGAAAATGTCTTAAAATTTGTTCGATGGATTTCCATGAGACTCCATTCAGATCAGTTTTATAATTTTGAATTTGAATACATGTAACATTTAAAGCTTTTATTGCATTTTTAAGGGGTAAAATAACTTATTTGATATTATCCCTTCTAGAAATAATTAATTGAAAACAATTCAGAATGATTGAAAGAAATTTGAATTGTATCTAATCATTTTTCTTAATCGCGTGTGCACGATTGGGAACGATCGAGCGTTGCAAAGTTTCAATCGTTCCTAATCGTTCCCAATCGTTCCCAATCGGGCCAATCGGTAGTATAGGACTTGGTGGTTATAAACAGGTTATAAAGTGACAATTTGATGGCAGCACTTTCGTCTCGCGGGAATTATTTGAAAATTTTTATTTACTTTTTTTTCGAGGCAACACATTTTAAGCATTATGTTCATGAAAAATATGGAATAATTGTTCTGTAATAATCTCCACGAGCTGAGAGTGCTGTCATCAACAAATTTGTCAATGACGTGAATTTTTTTCCATCAAATTATTAACTTCGTTGTCTATAATTTTGTATAAAAAACATATAATTTATTTAATAAATTACTTAAAATATTTTAAGTACAGATCAATTAAAACTAACTGAGAGTAAAGCTATTCACATTCTTCCTCAACTTCTAATATCATACGGATATTAGCATTCACACTTATTAATTCGTCACCCTCTGTCCCATTATCACTCTCACTTGGAAGATTCATAATTTTAATTTGAAATTCATTTCTGGTTGAAAATGTAACTACTTTCTTGAAAGTCAATTTATCTATTTTTGGTGAAAGTTCAACTATTTCGTTGAAAATCGATATTTTGCATTTAAAAATTGAACTATTTGTTTGAAAATGTATGTACTTTGTGGCAAATTTGACTTTTTTGTAAGAAAAAATAATCTTCATTGTTGAAAATTCATCTTTTTGGCATAAAATTCAACTATTCTTTTTTTTTAAATGTTTTTTGGTTGAAAATGATTTTTTTTCAAATGAAAATTTAACTATTATTCCAGTTGAATGTTCCATAATTTTATTAAAAAATTCATCTCTTTTTTTAACATTCTTTTTTTTTGCTAAAAATTTATTAATTTATTTTTTGGTAGAAAAATGATCATTTTTAGTTATAAATTCGTCTTTCGGTAGAAATTCATCTTCTTGGTCCAAAATTCAATTATTCCAGTTAAAGATTCATCATTTCAGTAAAAAATTCATCTGTCTAGTTTTAAATTCAACCTTTTCATTCAAATATTTACAATTTCATTTGAAAATTCATTTCTTCTTTTGTTTGGTTAAACATTAATTTCTTTAAACTTGAAATTGAATTATTCAACTTTCGGTTGACAATTTATCTTTTTTAGTAAAAATTAATTTTTTTGTTTGAAAATTCAACTATTTCAGTTGAATATTCATTGTTTTAGTGGAAAACTCTCATGCTGGTTTGAAATTAATTGTTTTTACTAAAAATGTTACGCCGCCACTGGTTCTAATGATTCCAATCGTTTTCAATTGGGTATCCATTATTCTGAATTAGAAGTTAAGTTATCACCACAGCATTTTGATATTGCGACAATTATTTACAAGCGGTTTTTTACGCTTTCAAACCAAAAAATGTCAACAATATGAATTAAAAAAGAAGTGGATAAAAGTTTTACAATAATATACCTGCTAAATCAAAGTACCACTGTCTACTTAATGAAGACACTATATCACTGTCACATCGTTAGGTAGCATAATTTTACGTACTGTTAACCCACATACTTTCGACTCTTTTTTCAGTATACCGCCTGAACAAACATTCAATTTTTTATACTTGAAATTTTGGTTGAATTATTAAAAATTTAATGTCCAGCCTATACCCAGCAAAAAATAAAGTATTGATACTAATTGAATTGAAAAGACTAAGACACTCTGCAAATCCCGCTTTGAGACAATGACGCATTGAACCTCTATGTCAATGCGTATAAATTCGTGAAGACAGGATTTCAATTTTGAATCTTTCTATACATACAAATATGGTGCAAAAGTCTGAAGTCAGCGTATACACTTCAATGCGTCAGCACGCAAAACGCTTCAACATTGTTCAATTCGTCTGAATTCGTGAGAGTAAAATACACACTTGAATTCGCCCCAATACGTCACGGCGAATTTCAGCAAGTGTTGATTTATACAATTTAATCCGAAACAGGAAAACCAACGCAGGGCATAGAGAATGTATTGTAAATGCTTAGTAAATTGTCTCGTAACTCAATGGCGGGTACACTGGACTAAAACACGAGGGACCGCTGTTTCAAGTCTCGACGCATGTACATTTTATTAATTTTTTTTCTAATTGACCTTGACCACGCATTCATATGAATTCGCACGCATTCAATTCGCGCTGTCTCAATTCATCTAAATGCGTCTTAATGCGTTTGAACGAATCAGAAAACGGGATTCACGCGCATTACAAAAATGTTAATTCGCCACAAACCGTATCAATTCTTTCTTTTTGCTGGGTAAACACGTGCACGTCATGTGTGTTATAAACGAAAACTGCAGAGGGCGCACTGCAGGCAAGTGCATTCATTCAATTCAACCCGATTGGGAACGTGTAAAATGTCTACACCTTGGGAAAGTTCCAGAAACGTTCCACTGGGACCTGAGGGGAACCTTCCATTATTGTTATTTTTAACAACAATTATCTCGTAAACCATAAGAGATAGGTAAGAATGGATGTTATTTTTCAGTTTTGAATACCGTATATACTACATAACGTTAATTTATGTTTGGAACGTTTCCGAGCGGCGAACATTTTACACGTTCTGGGAACGTTCCACTGAAACGTCTTCAAAAGTTCCCGCGGAACGTTCCGGGAACGTCCCAGGAATGTTCATTCATTTCTGATTAAATTCGCAATCTGCCAAAATAAAATTCCCTATATGGCCATTTCCAGCTGTCACTTTATCAGTACTATATTTAATATTGACATCCAAAATTACCAACACAGACGCTTCATACAATTGATTTTCTTTTTCTTGAGAGTTCTGATTCATTATTCCAACAACTTCTGACCGAACATTGCAAAGGGGTCCCCGAATGCTGGCCGTGGTTGTTATATTTTTACCATTTCCATGACACTCTTTGTTAACGTGCATAAAATTCAATAATAATAATAGTAGTCCAAATAGAAAAATGTTCTAGGATCTATGCACGTAAGTATTGAACTATCCGTGGGTGTAGATTTCAATAAACTTGAGTCAATTTATTATTAAACACAAACACAAACATTTATTGAAATCAGCATATACACAAATGAATTTACAAATTATCGCACTTAAGCAGAGTTCTGTAAGCCGATAAAAATACAAATGTCCAAGTCCGCGGTCATGAACTCTGTCGCGTCGAAGTGTTCGAAATGTACTGGTTTCTTGGCTCGCGAAACGGACCCCTCCAACCTTCCTAGTACCATTTTCCAATGTTGCCGTAGGGAACATATAAATCCAAAAACTATCACTCAGTTTGGCACCGTTGGAAAATGACCTGTTCATACTTTTAGTCACGTAAACCTTAAACCTAGACTTAGAGAAAGTTGCAATTAGGATGTTCGACGTCTGAGACGTGACCATTGCAAGGGTTTATAAATGCAATAGACGGCCCATTGGAAGTGCTGGGTCCCCCAGTTATCGTAAATCTTTGAAAGTAGGGAGGTCCAAGGAAATTCAACGTCTGCTTAACATCTGCTTGTAGGACTCTCTAAATACTACAACTAAATTCCTCATCATGTGCAGAATCTGGACACACTGCCCACTTTGAAAAACTATTTTTCAACCACAATAAAGTAAAATGCAGTTCGATGTAATAATTGGAACTACGATTGATGCTTGCCCTGGCGAAAGTATCGGATAGGAATTCCTTCCGAACCAATCCGAAATCATCCGAATCATTCCAGAATCTGTATCCGAACCAATCCGAGCTAATTCGAACTAATCCGAATTTTTTTTTACATTTCGTTCGATCCAAATCGGTCAAAAATTAATCCGACTCAATCCGGTTCAATCCGAACTTCCAATCCGAATGAATCCGAACCAAATTTTTAATTCGAATGAATCCGAACTCGTATTGACCAAAGACGATTTTCAATCCGAATTCCGCTTATATAGATATATCTGTTTCTTAATTCATATAAAGTATTATAATTATAATTGTATTATGTTTCACTCTGAGAAAAAAATCCGCTTCTCCCAACACGATGCGTCGTGTTGAGAGTTTTCGTTTTTCCGTAACACGATGCAAGTTTTGGGAGAACACTCCTGTGAGTGTTACGGGAAAACGATGGCATTGTGTTGTGGCAACACGATCATCGTTTTGAGACGTTGCGTTGAATCCGAAGAAAATACAAACATGAGAGCCACTGCGTTCTTTGAGGTTTCGAGGCATACTTATAGATACCGTATAATTTTGAATGGAAAGTTGGAAAAAGCTCTTCAATAATATTATTTGCCGTTTTTTCATCCCCAAAGCCTTGCCATCAGGAATGACATTTCTCGAAAATATTATCATTTACACTAGAGTCCCGCTATAGTGGTTCACGCTATTAGTCGTACAAGGAGGTCCAAGGGGGCGAGAGAGAGGCGCTTGCAAGGTCAGTGGAGTTGCGACATTTACTGTTCGGCGCTATCAGAAGCCACAACAAAAAGAAAGAGAAGAAGAACGGTTTGGAGAGTCCCGAGATAGTGTGAAGCGATTAAGGGCACCCCGAAACGGCTATTTCCATTTCTTTTTTTCACATGCTTTCTCCTGGCAATTATATTTTTAGTTACAAATTTCATAATTTGCTTACAAATTTTATAATTTGCTTACAAATTTACAAAATTTGTTTTAGAAAAAAAATTTTTTTAAAAATGAAAATGCAACTGTTTTGCTGAAAGTTCAACTAATCTGTTGAGACCCCTCTTTCTGTTGGATAAAAACTAATTTTTTAACTGAAAATGTATCCACTCCATTTTGGTTGAAAATTGATTTTTTCAAATTGGAAATTCAAATACTGGAGGAAAAGTTGAACCACTTTACAGAAAAGCATTTTAGACTGGAAATTTACCTATTCCGTTGAAAATTCGTTTTTTTTTCTGCTTTAAATTAGGTCTTCAACTGAAAATGCAAATTTTCCATTTTTTGTTGAAAATTTATCTGTTTGTTGCAAATTCATCTTCTGTAGTAGAAAAATAATCTTAATGAATTACAAATTTCTTCTTTTTCTATTAAAATGAATCTTTTTGGTCAAAAATGAACTTTTTGTTGAAAACTTAACTGTTTTTGGAGAAAACTCGTATTTTCGTTTGAAACTTAAACAATTCGGATAAACTCTTTTTTCTTGACTGAAAAATCTTTATTCGTAGAAGATTCGTATTTTTTGTTCCAATTGATTTTTTTACTGAAAATTTAACTTTTTCACCCTTGTTTAAATATTTGTCCGTTTTAGTTGAAGGTTCAACTAATTGTTTGAAAATTCACGTATTTTGTTAAAAATTCATCTTTTTTGGTAGAAAATTAATCTTCTTCATTGAAAATGCGCGTGTTTGGTATTAGTATTCATCCTTGTAGGTAGAAATTTCATATTTTTCTGTTGAAAACTCATTTACATTTTTTTGAGTATTCATTTTGGCAGGTTAAACATTCGAATATTTGGTTGAAAATCCAACTCTTTGGTTAAAAATTTGAAGATTTTGTTGAAACTTCGTTTCTTTTTACTTTATCATCAGAAAAGGTATTAGATTGGTGTAAAATTTGACCACTCCCCCAGTTTTTGTTAAATGTCAGTGAGCACGAATTTTGAAAAAATTGACAGATTGGATTCGGCTTTGGCTTACTCTCCAAGTATCCTAAAATGAACGTCAAGTTAGTTAGCCAGCCATTAAGGATAAAAATTAAAAAAGTGAGCGCATTTAAAAAATTTCTGAGACCACCTTTTTCAATATTTGTAAATTCTATGTACGGTTATTAGTAGTACTAAAAAATACTAACAATTTAACTTCATGACTCTATTTGATAACAAAAATTACTGGAGTTACGGCATTTACAAAATTCCAAAAAAACAAACAAAAATGAATATTTCAAGCCAAACGACGCACGATATGAAAAAATGTCGAAGAGAGAAAAATGTTTCATTTTCAACACCCTACACGATTATCGCAACAACTTTCTAAGTTTGGTTTAAAAATCGAAAATTAAAATTTCGCCCGCACTAAAAATAATGAAAAATCAACAATTTTATTTTACTGGTCAAACTATGCAGGATACGAGAAAAGCGAATCAACAAATTTGTTATTAATAATTTTTTGATAGGTTGTGTAGGAACGAATATAATAATGTAAAAGTACACAAGGTACGAAAAGAATTAAAACCGAAAAATATCTACAAATTTGTTATAAGTTCTTGTTATAAAAATATATTGAGAATAAAAAAATTAACTTTTTGGAAAATGGACGCAAGCTACAGTAACATTTCATCTAGCAACATTTTTCGCCTAAATTATATCTAAAAATTTGCTTGGAACCACCTGACGCTAAGATGCGTATTTTTAGTTTAAATCGTGAAAAATAATATTGAAAATAAACAAATCAAATCTATGGAAAAACGTCAGAAGTTGCAATAAAATGTTTAATAATGCATATTATGAATTTCAATAATATCTATAAATTTATTGCAATGATATATTCTTCAGGGTAGCTGTGAATTAAAATTGGTGCCAAATAAGGCACAAATATTAGAGCAGTAATCATGAAAAATAAAATTTGTATTTCATTTTGCAATATCTGAATAAGCAATCCCAGGCCGAAATACAGAAATAGTTTTTTTACAAAGTTTTTTACTGGAAATTTAATTTGTTAATTTTTGTTGAAAATTAATCCTTGTTAGTTACAGATTAGTTTCTTTGATAGGAAACTAATATTGGTGGTTTGAAATTTCCTCTTGTTTGTAGTTAAAGATGCAAATGTTTAGTTCTAAATTAACTTTTTTGTTGAAATTCATATTTTCGGCTTGAAAATTCGACAGTTTTAACGAAAATTCGTCCTTCAGCTCAAAAATTCAACAATTCGGATTAACTATTTTTTCTTGATTAAAAAATCATTACTTGTTGAAAAATTGTTTCTTCAGTTGAAAACGTGACTTTTTTTTGTAATTTTTTTTTATTCAAGTTTTCAATTTTTGGATGAAAATTTGTCATTCTTACAAGGAAGGTACTCCAGGTGTCCCTCGCCGATTTGATTCTCCCTGATATATGTTGTAGTACTCGAAAAACTAAGCGACACGTATTTTTTTTTATCTGCGGAAAAACACTTTAAGGGGGTGAAACAACCCCTCAAAGATAGGGTTCGCAAGTGTCGATTGTATAGTTTTGTGTATAAAAACAAAATTGATTTCGACCAAACCTACTGGAAAAGTTTCCTAGTGATGAGAGATGAATAACGTAATTTTCTCAAAAAAAAAAAAAACTTAAGGGGGTGAACCACCCCTAAATATTTTTAAAGTTGTGCTGAAAATGGCTAAATTCACAGGAAAAAAGTTGAAAAAAATATATTATGCACTTGAGACCAAAATAAAGTTGACGTGTTTCGCCAAAAAAATTTTTTTTCAAATAAATGGGGGTAGCTACCCCTAAAAACTTTTTACTTTGTGTCTATGATAATAAATATTTTCCATACACAAAAAAATTGGGAAATTAATTTTATAACGAAGAAAGTAAAATAGAGTCTATCCAACATGAATAAAAAAATTATGCAGGGGTGAACCACCCCTACATATTTTCAAAGTTGAGCTGGAAATTGCTAAATCCACAGGAAAAAATTTGAAAAAAATATATTTTGCACTTGAGATGAAAATAAAGTTGACGTGTTTCGCAGAAAAAACGTTGTAAAAAATTAATGGGGGTAGCTACCCCTAGAAACTTTTTATTTTGTGTCTATGATAATATATACTTTTCATACACACAAAAAATTGGGAAATTATTTTTATAACGAAGGAAGTGAAAAAGAGCCCATCCAACATGATTAAAAATATTACGCGGGGGTAAACCACCCCTACGTATTTTTAAAAATGTGCTGAAAATTGCTAAATTCATAGGAGAAAATGAAAAAATACATATATTTTGCACTTGGGACAAAAATAAAGTTGACGTGTTTCGCAGAAAAAACTTTGTGAAAAAATTAATGGGGGTAGCTACCCCTAGACACTTTTTATTTTATGTCTATGATAATA
>CAKNXH010059718.1:66597-89044 GCA_932178445.1 Andricus quercusramuli | reverse complement strand
CAGGGACCTAGTTCCAGCTCAATATCCGAAAATAGTCGCAACTCCTTACAAGCCAGCAAACCTGGGTCTAACAAATATTCTGTAATTATATAATTAAATATATAATAATAATATTTTATATAAGGTTGAAAATAAGAAAATATATATATATATATATATACGAACCGCTGGCGATCAAAAGGGGATACGCCCGAAACGTCGTCGTTTTAGTTGGCCCCTGGGTCATATTTTTTTCAGGTCAAATTTTAATTTTTTAATAACATGCTCCAGTAGGAAATTTTATTGCGCATCTTTTTAGTCCCATAAATAAATGTGATAACTTTATTAGTTTTCGAAATAATCAAGAAAATGTTACTTTTTTCTGCAATCGCAAAATACGAATTTCTTGTGTTCAACTCGCCACAAGTTCTACAATAATAGGAATTTTTTAATAAAAATTTCAGAAAATATGCACCATCATATAACGAAACTAACGTTATTTATAGAATTTTAATTAATTGTCACTAAAAATTTATAACTATTTTTATTCTTCTCATTGCGTAAATTAGATATTGAAAGTTTCAAACGCTTCGGGAGTCGAACGAATTTTCAGAAAATTAAAATTAACTGTCACCTAAAATTTTATCAGGATTCAAGGAAGTTTTTTGGAAAATATCAGGCAATTATGTTTTATAGTTTTAAAGCCACAATTGATTTAAGATCTCAGCGCTGTCCCGTACGCGTGCTAGCTCGTCCTGCAATATCAACGTCTGTATAACAGCGGACGATTGGAAGGTCAAGCCGGACACCAAAACAAAAAAGCATATGTTTATTTTGATTCTCTCCTGAGGAACATAATGCACAGAAGTATTATTGTAGAATAGTGTTAGCATATAATACTCTGTTTAGGATAGATTAAGTTTACTTAAAATAAAAAGAACCTAAATATGGGTCGAGGCAGGAAAAGAAATAGGTGTGAAGAAAATTGGTTAAAGAATAAGAAAAAATGTTCCCGAAATAAGGTACTACTTAAAAGTATTAGAGAAAATTAAAAATTAACTTTTCTGATAATTTTAATATGCTATTCCTACTTTCTATTTGATTTCTTCATAGCTTTTTCTAAAAAATCTTGTATTTTAAAATTAGTTCAAATAGTCTAATCTGATATAATCTTTTACATTGAATTCTATTATTGAAAATGTAAAAAGTTTTAAATATCAAATTATCACGAAATTAATGGGGGGCATTCAATGAATCGACGTTTCTTTTAATCAAAAAGTTTACAAAACGTACCTTATATTGTAGGGGAAGGAATATATTACTAAGTCTAAAACTATAAAGGACGGTGTAAAAGAAAAGTAAGTTTTAATTTTTATAATTTGTTATTAAGAAATAATAAAAAAATGTAAATGATAATATGTCTTCATTATTATTTTGGTGGCCGGCTTGACCTTCCAATAGCCCGCTGTTATACAGGCGTTGATATTGCAGGACCGAGCTAGCACGCGTACGGGACGGCGCTGAGATCTTAAATCAATTGTGGCTTTAAAACTATAAAACATAATTGCCTGATATTTTCCTAAAAAATTCCTTGAATCCTAAAAAAAGTTTAGGTGACCGTTAATTTTAATTTTCTGAAAATTCGTTCGACTCCCGAAGCGTTTGAATCTTTCAATATCTAATTTACGCCATGAGAAGAATAAAAATTGTTGTAAATTTTAAGTGACAATTCATTGGAATTCTTTGAATACTGTTCGTTTCGTTATATGATGGTGCATATTTTCTGAAAATTTTTTTACAAAATTCCTATTATTGTAGAACTTGTGGCGAGTTGAACACAAAAAATTCGTATTTTGCGATTTCAGAAAAAAGTAACATTTTCTTGATTATTTCGAAAACTAATAAAGTTATCACATTTATTTATAGGACTAAAAATATGCGCAATAAAATTTCCTATTGAGATATGTTATTAAAAAATTAAAATTTGACCTGAAAAAAATATGACCCAGGGGCCAACTAAAACGACGGCGTTTCGAGCGTATCCCCTTTTGATCGCCAGCGGTTCATATATATATATATGTATATATATATATATTTATATCTTCTTATTTTGAACCTTAAATATTAATTTATTATGTTTATTTTATTAGAAAAATAACCAAAAATGTCTACAATACAGGACTACTATTTTTTATTGTATCTTTTAGGTGTTGAATACGAACAAAAAGGTACCTGCAGAAGGTGCAATAAGAAAGCCAACAGCTACAGGTCAAGGAGATTCATCAGAATATAATATTGAGTTAGATGAAAAAGAACGCGCCTGTTGTACCGAAAGGAATTTGATCTCATTAATAGAAATGGTGAGAGAGAAACCATGTATTTGGAACTATCGTTTGCCAATTGCAGACAGAAGTCAACAAGCAATATCTGATGGATGGACAGAGATTGCTAGTCACTTTCCAGGTAAAAAAGGATAATTTAACTGTACTTCATTGAACTGGTTGTAAGGAATTTATTGTTAACTTTATGAAAAGTTTCTAAAAGAAAATATTCATGTAGGTTGGTCTACACAGGAGCTTCGTAATAAATTTTCGACTTTAAAAACGACATTCGTTCGTCGGAACATGTATCCACGCAGTGGATCAGGAAGTTCTAATAAAAAACATTGGCCATACGATAAATATTTCGATTTCCTGAAGGATACTGTGTCTCCTGGAAGGCAAGTGTAAACAATTTAAATACTAATTTATATAATATTAAAATTTATTAAATACATAATACATAACAAAGTTTTCTAATTGTAGCACAATTTCGAATGTGCTCCCACGTACGCCAAAGAAACGTACAGTTTTTAAAAACGATGATGATTCTCTGCTGGCAGAAATGGGCTTCGAAATTACTTCGGATAAAGAAGTAATACCACGTATGTTTTTTTCTTAATTTACAAATCGCACATACAAAATTGTTTTTTAATTAATAATAAATAATCTATTTTTGAATACTACTTTTTTTTTTAGAAAAAAAGACAAGGTCACCGGATTATATGGAACGAATGGTTTTTGCAAAAATACTCAACAAGGAGAATCGACCTCCACCAAATGAGTTGGATCAGTGGGCACTGTGGCTCAGCAAACAATTGCAAGGTTTCTCAGATCCTATCGAGAGATTAAAAATTCAAACACACATAACGTCGTATATCACTCAAAGAAAAATATAATTGAAATCTAGAGAAGATTCATCATATAACAGCAATCTGAATGCACCATCTCATTCCAGAGATATGTTGTAAAAACCGGCCAATTTTTTATATAAGTAGAAAGATAATTCATGGAGATCGGTCAAAGTACCCTAAAAGGGCTCGAAGTTGAAGAACGAGCAGTATAAATAACCGACTTTTGGACACATTACAGTGCTAATATTGACGGATTCAACCCCGAAAGTTCATCAGTTTTTATTAGCGAACCACTGCAAGTTTTGGAAATTAAGAGTATTCTTCTTTCAAAAAAAAATATTGCTAAGAATTTTTTATTTATCATAATATTTTTATAAGGAAATTTTTATTTCCATTCATTTTGAAAATTTGTTGAATGAAGATGTTTTAAGAGTGAAGAACGCTGGAGACGTACCACGATAGACATACTTCAAAGACATTTGCAAACAGCGATTAAAAACTACCGATACTTCTGTGATCGCTTCATTATCTTCTTTACTTAATCATCAATTTTTCTCTAACGACTTTATGAAAATTCATGCTTTTTTGACAGTTCCCATTGAAAAGCGAAACGGAGAAAGAAGAATTGTTCTAAAATGTAGTGCAAAAAGTTTAAAGTTTCCCTGAGAAGATTGTACCTGAGCAGTTGAGAAATTACTATTATGAAGATAAGTTTTATTGGACAAAATAGCTCAGGCGAAGCTTTTATCTTCTGTGTTGAAACCAAAAAATGGGCAGCCAAATGAAGAACTAGGTCTCTTTACAGTGCCAATTTTTAAAGTCTACTTAATACAAAAACTGCTGCAAATGTTCTGCGTTCGCGATGCGTCAATTCGATTATTGCTCCTCTCACATTTAAATTTCTTCGTTTTTTTATTATAATTATTATTAAAGAATAACAATATTTTGTACTAGTTCTTAATATTGTGATCACAAGGTTGTGCGATATTATTTTGTAATTCTATATTTAATTTACCGTTCTTTGTTTTATGTTTAATTTTTTCGTTCTTCTATTCGTTACGAAAGAAAGTATGTCTTCCGATCTGCATTTTTTAGTGTTTAGCATGTAATGGTATTTTAAAATTTTACTTTTAAATTTATGGTTCTATTTTCGTCATCTTTGTATAAAATACAAATCCAAAGTACATTATCTTTTTCAGCGTGCAACATTGATATTAGAAAGTTGCAATATTTATTTGAAAAAATGCTGTAATTTAAATATAAGATAATGAATGTGATACTATTTAATAATTTAACATAGTTTTAATGTATCGTTCTTTTTTTTTAAAGTACTAAAGCTTTCGTATAAAGTACAAATAAAAAACTTACTTTATACTTTTGTGTATTTCAGTACTGTCCAAACTAGTAAAACAATTTTTTCATAAATCTATATAAACTTTTTCATCAGTCATTATCGCTGAACACATGATTCATTCAACAACGTATGGCTTTGATAGTGTATTCATGTGACGAAGTAATATGTAAGCTTTAGGTTTTAATAAAAAGTTTTTAGTTCTTACTTGCAGAAACTATGATCCATTTCCATTATCATTTAAATGTTAACATTTACATGCATGTAAAAATGAAATCTGAAATATATCATCACAAATATTGATTTGTTTCCAATTTTCACTTTGAAAAAAAATAAAAAAAACCTTATTCACTACATTTTGCAATCTAATGCTTACTTAAAGATACTATTATTGCTAAAAAATATTTGGTTTGTACTCAAAATATTTATTGTTGTATATACAGTTCCAACTCATAGAAGATACTAATAAAATCATGGTATTATTTTTTCGTAGTAATATGTACGATAAATACAAATTAAATTACATATATTAATTTGCAAAATTTTATGAAGGGATCGAAGAGTTCAAAAAATCTTGTGCAAGAGTTTCATCAATGCATTTGCTAAATTTTATTCTTTTGATGTCTTCAAATGTTTCCCTCTAGTATAAAAACTGAGAAATATATCACAAGAAATGAGCTCCCTTCATGGGAAATTTTACTCACATTAGAGTACAAAGAACCGTATCTTCTAAGTTTTATTATTTTAAGATTGTCAATAATTGTGACTTTATTTACAGAGCTCTATAAGTATAGCACTTAAAAACCTAGATCACTTAAATACTAAATCGCAGTCGTCCACGATGCGTCATAAATCGAATTTCCACTTGAGTGAATATGTAAAGTAGTTTTTCACCCCTTTTTGGAGTTCAGTTTTGAGTAAGTCACGCAAATTTATTTACAATATGCGAATTCATTTAGTTCGTAAACTAAAAAAATTGTGTACAATGTCTATCAATCAATTTCGCGCCTTTCAATCATTCGCCTTAGGTTAATTAGGTATTTTACGTTGTGACATAATAATACGAAAATGGCCATACACTGGTGCATAAACAAATGTGATAAATGTATAATTAGACACTAAAAGTGCAATACAATGTCAAAAAAGATTATTAGGAACGATTTCCCCCGGTTGCGAAGGCATTTCTGACTTTTTTTTTTGCACTTTTAATGTCTAATTATATATTTATCACATTTGTTTATGCTTCAGTGTATGGCCATTTTCGTATTATTACGTCACAACATGAAATACCTAATTAACCTTGGACGACTGATTGAAAGGCGCGAAATTACGTTGAATTACTCTAAAATAAATTAAGATATTATCGTTAATTACTTCATTAAAACTCTATTCAGAAGGAACCTTCGTCGACCCTTCTTTGTTGCCATGGAACCTGTCCTTCCTCCATGAAGTATTCCATGAATTTATCTCTGATGAAATTTGCTGCCAAATTTTCCCTATTAATAGCGCAATTGGGCGCAAAAGCATTAATTTGAAAATCTTGACGCCATTCACCATGAATAACCTCATCATCTTCATGTCTGTCGACTAAGTTGTTTGGACAATATTGTCGCTCATCTTCAGCAAGATCTTCTTCTGCATACAGTAAAAAATTGTGAAGACACACAGCTCCAAGGATGATGTACTTGATTAAATTAACTTTTCCTTTTATCGGCGTACGAAAAATTCTCCACTTTATTACTCATGATCCCAAAGGTGTTTTCAATTACTCTGCGTGCTCTGCTCAATCTGTAATTGAAAACTTTTTGATCATTTGGCAGTCTTCCAGTGGATCTGCCAGGAAAAGGTCGCATGATATTCATGTCTAAGGGAAACGCTTCATCGGCCACACAAACTTGGGGTATTAATGAACTTCCTGCATATAATTCCGATGGGAGAGGGAGATTAAGTGTTCTATCAAATAATCTCTTCCCAAAATTGCTATTTCGAAAAACACCACCATCGCTTTGCCTGCCTCTGGCGCCGACGTCAACCATTGTAAATCTGTATTTTGCGTCACAAAGAGCTAGCAAGTTCAGGCTATGCTGGTGTTTGTAATTGAAGTTGGCAGAACCACTGTGTGCCTCAGCCTGAAAAAATCATTTTGTGTTAATTATCGAAACTGTAAACTATTCAATCAATTGCCTTCATCATATGTATCATTCTATTTCACGTACAAAATAATTCAACAAAATACAAATTTTAATGACATTACCTCCATGACAACGTGCTTTCCATCCATTGCTCCCCAGCAATGAGGAAATTGCCACTTCTCATTAAAGTCATCAATTATTATTTGCCATTCCTCTGGACAATCTAGCGCTTTCAGTATTACTGATTGCAGCGTTTCCCAAATAACTTTTAATACTTCTGGCACAATTTTTTGTATTGTGCTCACTCCAATACGGAACTGCCCTTGCAGTGAAATAAAACTTTCACCGGTAGCCAGATACCTAAGAACATGTAAAAAGTGCAATTACGTAATTTAAATGCATTACATTTTAAATGTATAGCCTAAAATAAGAATATAATTTCAAAGTTGTAATTCTTCACATTAATCAATAAATATTATAATTAGACACTTTTCCGCTTATTTTCTTTTTGCTTACTTAGATGATATAATTCAAATTCCTCGTTTTATAAATAAATTATTAAAACCAATGAACTTTTTGTTCCACACCTGTATTTTCATTTACATCAAGAATATAATTGCAGAGCGAAAAAATATTTACTTCTAATATTTATAAAATAAAATGAAGAGATGTAATTTTATTTAGAATTTAGCTTCAATTTCTATTAATTATTTACCGTAATGTCAGCATTAATTTTTCCGATGGACTGATAACATCTTCTCTTGTGGGAGCACTGACTAACTTTGGACCCACTTGTAAAAAAAGATCCTCGTATTAGCTCACTGTCATTCGTAAATAATTTCTAAACCAAAGTTGATCAGTGTTGGCCATTTCTTTGAACAGAGTTTCATGAGCTCCTACAATTAAATATATTTTACGAGTTATCAAAATAATTTATACGCAATATTGTAGTATTATAGATATAGGTGTACTAGCAATTCAACATGCGCGCTACGCGCGAAATAAATTTGGCTTTCAAGGAATTTAAAATGATAATAAAGGATTTTTTAAATATTGTAAGTAATTTTAAAGAATTTACAGAGATTTCAATAGATTTTAAGTGATTTGAAGAAGGTTAAAACAAGGTCAATAAGTTTCAATTTTAACGAATTTTTGAACAATCTGAAAAGAATTCAGACGACTTTCAAGATTTTCAAGAACTTTCACAACAAAAGATAAGTGAAAAGATTTTTCACAACTTTCACAATTTTACAAGACTTCAAAGATATTTAACGGAATTTGAATAAATTTCAAGTAATTTTACAGACAATTTAAAGAGATTTCAAGACGCTTTGTAAGGAATTTCAAATAATTTCTGAACTTACCAAAATACAAAAATATTTCAAGAGGTTTTACAAGATTTCAAAGATAGCTACTTAAAAATTTTAAAACCTTAAAATTTCTTCAAATTCCTTACAACGTCTTGAAATCTCTTTACATTGTCTAAAATATATATGCAATATATGCAAACATTTAATGTAAGTAAATGAAGTACACTTTATACCTATTTCGTTTCGTCGCTTCAAAAGCGGATGAACATAAAATCTCCTCTTGGCTCGTCGCTTTCGTCGGCGCATTAATAAATACAACAACAGTATATCATCATCACTGCTTTCATCAGAGGATGAGAAGTGGTTCCACTCTGTCATTGCTGCTACATCCTACACAATAATTAAAATAATTTAATACCAAGCATGAAACTATTGAATAAATATTACTATGTTTAAACCATAATCTTTTAGATGAAATCATAATATACTTACTTCATCAATAACTTCAGGATCCATTGTAGCGATCTGAAACATAATACAATTATAATTATAATACTTTATGTGAATCAAGAAACAGATATATCTATATAAGCGGAAAAATAGAATAAAAATAACATGCAGTCAAAGCAAGCATTTCAGGTTCTGTTTCAACTGAACTGTGTAGATAATGTACATATACTCAATTACTTTGATATTTCATACTATCTTATAATAAAAATTATTTATACATATCAGTATTACTCACCCAAATAGTTTTCACGTAAAAATAATTTGTTTAAATAATAAACACAGCAGACACATCGGACACAACGAACCAGCATGAACACTGCGATGACGAACACAACACGCGAAGATGCTTTGCATTACTCTATATTATATTATTATAGATTAGCAGTTCGAACTCGGAAGTTCATTGCCTCACTAACCCGAGACCGCCACATATCTCTATCCTGTGCATCCTCCATCCAGTTTAAGTAATCATGTCCTAGTTCTTTTAAATCATCCCTTACATTTTTCTCCCATCTGTTTCTTGGTCTGCCTAAGGGTCTCTTACCAGTCGGCCTCCCTCTTAGAACTTGCGCCACCGTTCTTTCGTTTCCCATTCTTGCTACATGCCCCGCCCATCTTAGTTTACGCGCTTTCATTACTCTATTAATATTTGCTGACCCGTAGAGAGCATGCAGCTCATCATTATGCAGTTTTCTCCATTCACCTGTCTCTTCGTCCCTTTTTGGACCATAGATTTTTCTAAGTACTTTATTCTCAAAAACTCTAAACCTATTCTCATCTCCTTTCGTCAGCGCCCACGTCTCGCACCCGTACATGACGACCGGCATTATTATCGTTTTGTAAATTCTCACTTTGATATTTCTAGATAGCAATCGCGATTTTAATAGCGTGGTTGCTGCATAATAGCACCCATTGCCAGCGTGCAGCCGCGCGTTGATTTCCGTTTTAATCCTATTTTCGCTAGTTATAATTGACCCGAGGTATTTAAACTCGCTAACCCTTTCAAATTTCATATTTCCGGCTGTTAGGTCCCCGTCTTGATTACTTTGTTCAGATCTGAGGACGGTCATATATTTTGTTTTCGTTTCGCTAACCTCCAAGCCAATATCTTTGGCTTTTGTGATCAAGATTTCTGCATTTTTAGCTACCGTCTCTTTATCATCCCCTAGTATGTCGAGATCATCCGCATATCCAAGAATTTGTATTACCCCATTGAGCGTAGCACCGGTCGGATTCGCCTGCACTTGCCTAACCACGTATTCTAAAACTAAGTTAAAAAGGACGCACGAAAGTGCATCGCCCTGTTTCAGGCCATCGCGGATCGAGAACTCTTCAGATAACCTTCCGTTTACGCGTATTCTTCCCCTACTGCCGCTTAAGCAAATTTCGATAAGTCTAACCAATTTTCTTGGCACACCCAGGAACTCTAGGATCCAGTACATTCGCGCGCGTATAATAGAGTCGTAAGGTTTTTTAAAATCGATAAATAGCTGATGCACTGCTTCATTAAATTCCCATTTTTTTTCTAGCAGTTGTCTAATTGTGAACATTTGATCGCTTGTAGATCGGTTTCGGCGGAATCCACACTGGTAATCCCCAATGATTTCCTCGGCGAAAGGAGTTAGCCTACCTAAGATTACATTGGACAGGACCTTATAGCACGACGACACAAGTGAAATTCCCCGATAATTGTTACAGTTCATTTTATCGCCTTTTTTAAAGATAGGAATAATAATAGAGTCATTCCATTCCTCTGGAATGCGTTCTGTTTTCCAAACTGTGCGTATTAATTTATAAATTTGTCTTTTGAGGCAAGGGCCTCCATTTTTTATCAGTTCAGCCGGTAGGTCGTCGATGCCCGCGGCTTTGTTATTTTTCAACTTCTTTATGGCCATTTCTATTTCTATATAAGCAGGATCATCAATTAATAAATCAGCAGTGTGGATTTCGCCGAGATTACCTTCAACGGGGGCTTCGCGTACATTTAATAGTTTATCGAAATATTCTTTCCATAAATTCAGTCTCTCTGTCGCATCGGCTACTAGGTTGCCATTTTCGTCCCTCATTACTTCCGTTCTACTTTGAAAGCCTTTCCTTATAAAATTGATTCCCCTGTACATCTCGCGCGGGTTATTCTGTTTATTATGCGTTTCTATTGCTAGTATTTTATTCTTTTCCCACTCCCTTTTCTTGGATCTATAAAGCCTTCTTGTACTTTTACTAATCTCGAGATACTTCTTATATGTTTGATCGCACTTATTTTGTAAACTACTTAGTCTGGCCTTCCAGCGTTTTTCAAACCCGAGTTTGCACTCTTCGTCATACCATGGTTTGCTTTTTGTTACTTTCTTTAAACCTATCGTAAGTTTCGCGGCTGTCTTTACCACCTTTTTTATATTGCTCCATAGGGTTTCCGGGTCCTCCTCGTAATTATTGTTATCGTCTCTCTGTTCTTGGAGAGCGTCAAAGCTATTAGAAATCTCAACTTGATAATTTAATGTTTCTGTTGCTGTTTTGAACTTATCTATATTGAAACGGACTGTTGGCTCTGTGCGGCTTGTTTTCTTACTGATCGCTAGTCTAGATCTTAATTTTACTATCACGAGAAAATGGTCTGAATTTAAATCCGCTCCCCTATACGATCTTATATCGAGAATGTTTGTATGACGTCTTCTGTCAATTAGAACGTGATCAATCTGATTGTGAGTGTTACCATCTGGTGATCTCCAGGTGGCCTTATGTATATTTTTATGCTTGAAATATGTGCTTTTGACAACGAGGTTCTTTGAAGCTGCAAAGTTTATTACTCTAGTTCCATTATCATTACTGACGTCATGCAAACTTTCTGATCCTATTGTAGGCCTATACATCGGTTCTTTTCCAATTTTCGCGTTGAAATCTCCCAATACTATTTTTGCGTCAAAAGTTGAGAACTTGTCAAAAACCTGCTCGATTGTTTCGTAAAAGAGATCTTTAGTGTCTTCGTCTTTGTCCTCGGTGGGGCAGTGCACGTTGATTAATACCTGTTTGCTGAAAATACCCTTCAGTACAATGTATGATAACCGATCGTTAATGAATTGCATGTCGATAACCGCTTGCGAAATTCGTTTATTAATAAGAAAACCGGTCCCCAGTGTGCGCCCCTTAGCTCCCCCGAAGTGAAAAGTATAGTTATCCTTAGAAATTGACCCGAAATCTCCCGACCAGCAGGTTTCCTGAAGTGCTATTAAGTCAGTTCTGTAATCATTTGCTATCTTAATGAGTTCGCTAAATCCGCCAGTATATAGACTACGCGCGTTTAGAGTTCCCACCCTTAAATCTTTAACTGTAGTTTTTTGTTTTTGCAAGTTAGCCATGGTAGTTTCAAGATAATCCGCACGTTAGGATCCTATTCCGATCGTAGGTGAGTCCACTGTCCCAGGAGTGATAACCCCCATACCTCCCTAGGTCTAAGTATGGGAGCTTTCCGGCTCTGACAAGGACCATGTCAACTTGTCGCCAGACACATTACAGTTTCATCCTCGTATCCTAACGTCCCCCTGCAAGGCAGCGCGCCTATACTGGCATCAGTACCCCTTTGGCCCTATACAGGCGAATCATTCCACACATCCCTTGCAGGCAGTGTCATCGCTGCGGTGTCCAATGGGCAGCAGGATTTTTCCCTTACAAGATTTTTAGTTTTGGTTCGGGGTAGTGTTTCTAGGTGGATACACGCTGCACCTCGGCCTGCCAGGACCCACCCACTGCGTATGAACGTGGATGGGTGGGTCCTCCCAAGCCATGGTCATCGTGTTTTCTACCAGTGCTAGGCCAACATCTTAGGCTGGGCTCACCACACCCACGACTGGTTCCTATCGGCTGTCCGCGGCTGCTTATTCTTGTATTCGCAGCTAACCTGAGGGCTGTTCAGCCTAACGGGCCGTTCCTCTATCCGCAACCCGATGACGCGCTACGTAGTGGTGACAGGAACCCACCGAGCAGACAGGAACCCACTGAGCAGACATTACTCTATAGAGATAAATAAATTATAAATAATTAATCTTGCAATCTAATTTTCTTCTCTATTTACTACATAATCTAGAAACCTATTTTTAATAACAATTTATTCATATTAACATTATCATTTATTTCATTTTTTATTCGTAATTTCAAAGTTTCCGCCATTGGACAAGTTTTTCTTACATTTTCCGATTCCGGAAAATGCATCGTGTTCACACGGAATTGTGAAACGCGGAAACGTTTCGACACTTCGACGAGCGTGTATTTTGGCCTTTATCAGAGTCGTCAGCGGATTTCTAGGCGCCAGAATAATAGGGTGCTTTTGATCGAACATGATGGGAGTGTTGACTAGACGGCCGCCCACTCTGAGGAGACCCCTTTCATCGATGAATGGTTTCAAAGCGCATAGCTTGCTTTTATTCGAGACCTGCTCAGATTCTTTAATTTCTTTGAGTTCGGATGAAAATTCCTTGATCTGAGCAAGTTTCAAAAATAGAAGTCAAGGCATTAGAAATGTCCAAGGCTTTCAGAAAATTGCCCTTGGTCCGTTCAATTTTCTTACTCTTCGCGTTTTTAATGAAGCGCAAGCAAAATGCTGTGACCCTGATAAGCTTGTACAATGCTGAATACCTTTAGAGTAAGCTAAAATCTAGATCGTTGGTTCAAATTAGTAATTGTTCGCACTTTCGTTCTCCCGGTACAATTTCGAGAGGTTCTGAGATCACATTATTTTGTGAGGGCCAATCCTTCTGATCGAATCCAAAAAAGGGTCACAGTTGAAACAGTCCAATAGTATCTGTCATCAGCCGTCATGGTCAATGCCCTCGTTACTATTTCCATCAACTGAGCGAGAAGCAGGGCTGCCCAAAGTTCCAGCCGAGGGAGAGATATTTTTTTCAGCGGTGCCACTCGCGATTTTGCACATAGAAATCGAATGGTGCACTGTCCTTGTTTATTTAATGTCCGTAAGTACACCCACAAACCGTATGCAGCTTCCGAAGCGTCGCAGAAACCGTCAAGCTTTACTTTGACGAATCCCGAACAACATGCGAATCTAGGTACAGAGATTTCATTTAAAGATTGTAATTGATCATTAAAAATCTATCCGCAATATATGTAAGTCGTGTGGAAGGGCCTCGTCATAGTCCAGGTGCAATTTCCACAGTTCCTGCATTATAATTTTTGCCCGAATAATTGCAGGTTTAACCAAACCCAGTCGATAGAAAATCTGAGCAATCTTTGTTAAGATGATCCTTTTGGTCATCCTTTGAGAAGAGGATTCCCTTACTGAATATTTCAGTGTATCTTTTTCTGGATCCCAACTAAGTCCGAGAGTTTTTGGGTCTTTGTTCGATTGAATTAATTTCTCAGCGTTCGAGTCCAGCCTTCGAAAGTAGTTCGATGAATTCGCTCCGTAGTGTTTTGGCTTCTCCAACGGTGTTCGCTCCTGTCAACACATCATCGACGTGAAAATCACAAATGATGACGTCACTGGTGGCAGGGTAAACTTCTTTATTCTTCTCGCCAACTTTTCGCAACGCTCGGGTGGCCAAAAATGGAGCTGATGCCGTGCCATAAGTCACTGTTGTCAATCTGAAGTGCTGAATAGGTTTTGTCGAGTCAGTTCTCCACAAGATTCGTTATAAGTCCTGTTGATCTTTATCAATTTTTATTTGACGGTGAATTTCTGTGATGTCAGCAGAAGGAGCAATTGGGTGCTGTCGAAACCGCAAAGTTATCGAAAAGAGATCATTCTGAAGTGTAGTGCTAGTGCGTATAGTGCTAGTAAATTATTATTTGTGTCATCGATGAGCTGCCTCAGAGCAAGACATGAAGATTTTGTCAAAGTTGGTAAATCTAACAATGATTTTGTGTGATAATGAACAAGTGCTCTTGAATCTTCATACCGACCAGTAAGAGTTTTCCATGCAAGATCATAATTTGTTTCTGAAACACCTAACGATTTAATTACTCGTGCAGAATCTCCAGTCAATGAGGAATTTAAATGATGGAATTTCTGCACTTTTGAAAGTTCTGTACGGTTGTGCACCATCGACTTGAACAAATCTCGAAATTTGACCCAATCTTTAAATGAACCATCGAATTTTGGAATTGACAAAGTTGGGAGGTTCGCTGCGAGAGAGCTCATTGCCAAGATATTTGCAATATTTAATGGGACTGAATTTTGTGATGACGATGAACTATTTTCCGGAACGGAACCAGATCTAGCACACTTTATAAACTCCCTGACCTGAGAAACTATTTCAAAATAAGAATTTTCGAATTCTTCACGTTCTCCTAACTTTACTTGAAGCGCTTCATTATCATATTCAAATAGCATATCAATTTCAGTATGCACTTCACTGAATGTCGCAAACAAAGGTTCAATCTGTTCTAGTTGTTATGGCTACGTACCTATTCCTAAACTTTTATCATACGCTGCAAAAGTATTTTTAAACAGAGTCAATTTTGTTTTGAGCGGAGTTCCCTTTTTCTTCCACGCTTTAAACGTTGCCATTATTAATTATGACAGTCAACGCAAGTCGAAGGAAAAATAGAAAGAAAAGGAATTGAAAACTCACCGTTTGATGAAATGTATATGTAACCCGTTCAGCTTCTAGTTCTTGACGTTTCCAATCCACATCTGTCTTAAGAATTCTTATTCCAGAATCGTATGAATTGAGAAGGCAATTCACGAATGGGGTCACAGGTCCATCACAGTTCAATTTACAGTCACAGATGGAGTACACAATCACAAGTTTAAATCCATGTTCAATTTGGAGATCACTGAATTCACCATGGATTACATAAATTCTGTATTTCATGGTTATTCTGTATTGTTTCACTACCCGAATTAACAATCCGGCTCGAAGGACCAATGTTAACGTGCATAAAAATTTAATAATAATAATAGTTCAAATAGAAAAATGTTCTAGGATCTGTGCACGTAAGTGTTGAACTATCCGTGGATATGGACTTCAATAAACTTGAGTCTTTTCATTATTAAACACCAACACAAACATTTATTGAAATCGACACATACACAAATGAATTTACAGATTTTCGCACTTGAGCAGAGTTCTGTAAACCGATAAAAATAAAAATGTCCAAGTCCGCGGTCATGAACTCTGTCGCGTCGAAGTGTTCTAAATGTACTGGTTTCTTGGCTCGCGAAACGGAGCACTCCAACCTTCCTAGTACCATTTTCCAATGTTGCCATAGGGAAAATATGAATCCAAAAACTACCACTCAGTTTGGCACCGTTGGAAAATGACCTGTTTATACTTTTAGTCATGTAAACTTCAAACCTAGACTTAGAGAAAGTTTCAATTAGGATGTTCGACGTCTGAGACGTGACCATTGCAAGGGGTAATAAATGCAATAGACCCATTGGAAGTGCTGGTTTCCCCGTTATCGTAAATCTTTAAAAGTAGGAAGGGCCAAGAAAATTCAACTTCTGCTTAAGGGGGGAGCCTGGTTTAGAGGGTCAAAAAAATCGATTTTTTGGAAGTCATCTTAATCGATAGTAGTTACATCAGGAAATATGGTGCCAAAATATTAGGTCAAAATTCGAAGTAATTTTGCAGCTACGACCTCTAAATGACCGCACGCACACGAGGCATGTAAGCGCGCACGGCTCACTGCGTGGTCTCATTGTTTCTCGGTGTGATTGTTCGTATGCATTAGAGTCCACAGTTGCAACATTCGGAAAAAGAGTACCATATTGCGTTCTGTTTTGGTTTATTTATTTTTTTTTTTTCGTTTTCTGGTTTAAAAACCCGAGCAGTGCGCGACTGCGGGTTGTGCAGTGTTTATTTTTTTTTTTAAACTTTAAATGCGATTTTTGCGAAACAGCATTTTTTGACACTGCGTACACGACTACAAGGATTGTAATCAACGAATCTTAATGGCTCTTGACTTATTTTAAAGCTTATTAGTATAGCTTCTATTTGAACTAACAAAATTATATAGAAAATTATATTAAAAAACTTTTTTTTGCAAATCATCGTTAAATATTTTTTGGTAAAAAATAGAATTTTTTTCAATCTTGCATAAATTTTGCAATTTTTGAGATTTTATATTTTTTCTTAGTTCAAATAGAAGATAATTTAATAAAGTTTAAAA
This sequence comes from Andricus quercusramuli, assembly GCA_932178445.1. NCBI lineage: Eukaryota > Metazoa > Arthropoda > Insecta > Hymenoptera > Cynipidae > Andricus > Andricus quercusramuli. The sequence continues at coordinate 72,466 of CAKNXH010059718.1, read as the reverse complement.
ATCTTTATGATTTTTATGTTTCAAGTAAAAATTACGGCCGCTATCGTGTACGCAGTGGAGGGCCGTCGGGAGCGTCGGGCCGTGAACGATGCCCATTTTCGGTTAAAGAAAATTATTATTTTGTAATCAAATAATTTTTTTTGTAAGTTTAAGTCACCAATAAAACAGTTAAAAAGCATTTAAAAAGATTACTATGTTTTAAAGCTTGAAAAAAAAATCCGCAATATCTTGCAATTTTTGACTCATTAAACCAGGCTCCCCCCTTAACATCTGCTTGCATGACTCTCTAAATGCTACAACTAAATTCCTCATCATGTTCAGAATCCGGACACTCTTTGTCATAATTTTCTTGACATTGAAAAACATCGCTTTGGCATTTAGCGTCACTCTCAGCCGATAGCCCACCTGCTCCTTTCTGAGCAGGTATGTCTATGACACTCTCCTTCCTTATCCCGCTCGCATGTCTAGACTTCGACTGCGTCGCCACATCGCCCGGCTTTGGGTTCCCTAAGATACTGGCTTTCGTGAAAGTTACCGGCATGACAGGTTCTAAACTGTAGGTTGCCGAATACAGTGGTAGCCGTTTATAGCTAGCATCCACGGGAGCACAAGCTCCACTTCCCGGACTTATCTCTTTACCGAGACGTTCATTTTTTAAGGCAAAATCCCTAACTTCCATCACAATTCCGGGATTTGAGTGCTCATCCTCCTCAGCTAGTAGCATAGTCTGGTCCTATGGTAGGTCGCCGCTTGGAGGTCCCTATCCCAACACTCGGCAACGACGCGACGTGAAACTGGGTCCCACCACTGGTCTTAGAAATCGTTGTGCCCGAGGGGATTGTACTATCGCTGTTTCCTCTTCCTCTACAGTATTGTATTCACTATGATCACTAGAATTAATTTCATACTCAAAATTATCCAAATGATTATCAAGTTTTACAGAATCAGAAGTTTCATCAATAATAAAAACATCTTCAGTTAATTCATCAATTTTATTATTCATTTCATCATTTTGTTCATTTCTAATTTGATAATCACAACTCATAGCCTCCCATACCCTCGGCCACTTCCAAACCACCAAACCGTGGCCACCCATGTAAAAACAAACCTTTTGTTCAGAACGGCCTTTTAAAGAAATGAATTTGGAGAGTCATTAAGTCATTTAAAAATAGATTCACTCAGCCAGCAAACTCGTCTTGCTCGACAGATAACAGCGTGATTTCAAAGTTAAATGAAGTTGCAGTTGAGATGTGCTCTTATACTGTCTTCCATGATAAGTTCCCCAGTGACTTCAGGACCAACTAGTTCTTTGAGGCTCCGTTCACTGAAACTGAACTTACTATAGCCATTTCTTCCTTGAAAATGAAATCTTCTCCCGGAATAGATAAACTTGATAATAATATCATCAGTAACTTTTCTTCTGAAGTCAATACAATTCTTGTTAAAATTTATAACGACTTTCCCTGCTGATTGAACGGCACTGAAATGGCACTCAAACGGCACTGTGCAGTGCCGTTTCAGTGCTGCTCGTTTAAAGCTACTCAGATTCCAGTTTTAAATGCCTGCAGAAGTTCCCTTTATACCTGCGCAGGGCCACATTTAGTATAGGGGAATGAACATAATGTATCTAGTAAATGGAATGAGATACGCCAAAACAGAGGACATTTGCGAATTCAACTTCAGAATAGTATATTAGTATATAATTTAGAAGTATAAAATATGTATCAGAAGAAAATTCATAAATTAAAATAAAAGTTTTAATAATTTCAAGAAAATTTTTAAAAGGGATTCGGGTCGGTCGCGGTGGCGGCCAACTACTGTAAACCACTCAGCCCGCCCGGTAAGTGACGAATACAATAGGACCATTATATGACCGTCGCATCACTCTGAGTGCCGTTTCAGTGCTGTTTCATCGGCAGGGTCTTATTATCTAGCTCCTTTCCACCTTCCTGGAACACCTTTTTGGTATTTTACATTCCCAAGTCAACGCCAGGCATATTCAGACCTATATCCTTAGCCTCCTGTTTATTTAAGGTTATGCAAAAACTAATTTACAATAGACTCAATTGGTATTTTGAGCATAACTTTTATCTCTTCCCTACATAGTTCGGTTTCCGAAAGGTAAATCTTGCGCGGATAATCTGGCTTTACTTTCCACGGAAATTTGGACGGTTTTCGTCAAGGGTGAGGTCACAGCGGGTCTTTTTTGAGACCTCAAAGGGGCTTTTCCCAGCGTAATTGCCCAAATTTTAGTGAAAGATCTAAGAGATTCAGGCGAACCAAAAAATATAGCTAAATTTGTTTACAACTCTATTTCATGCAAGATTATTTATTTTAATATCAATGGCGAATTGGCTAGACCTAGAGTAAGCACAGTGGGTCTTCCCAGGGCTGCATTTTGAGTCCCATAATGTATTCAGTTTTTAACCGCAAGCTCCATCGACTTTTACCGCCGGGGTGTATCATATTTGAATTTGCAGATGATATAGTCATTTTATTCGGATCTAGTGACCCCACACTTTACATCATATCCCTCAAAAAACGCTTCAATGCACTATGCAGAATTTTTATCGGAAAGAGGATTCGAAATTTGCCCTGAGAAAACAAAATCATTCTCAAATCTTAATAACCCCCTAACAAACCAGCTTGAGGATCTTTGGAATAGCATACATCAAAACAACCGTCATAGAATCACAGACATTTTTACACTCACAGCTGCCTTTATAATGAGACCCTGAATCTTATGCCTCAAATACGCAGATCTTTCCACCATCCGCTCTTTGAATTTCCATACAGTGATCACACATACTCTCCTAAAATAAATGTTGAAAAAGGCTTTCTAACTCAAAATTCCCCTGAACCACCCTCTTTCTTCCAGAATGCTATTGTGGAGTTTGGCGACTCTTTGATTTTATATACGGATGGGTCAAAGTCTCGAGACGGCAAGTCTGCGGGCTGCGCCTCGGTTTGCCCCGATAGTCAATTTACACACTCATGGAATTGTATATTATGTAATAAGAGACGCGGGAAAAGCGGGAAAAGAAACAGATGTCAATTTTATTTTCGCCCCGCAAATTTTACTTTCTCCCCGCAAATTTTACTTTCGCCGCGCTAATTTTACTTTCGCCCCGCTAAATTTACTTTCGCCCCGCAAATTTTACTTTCGCTCCGCAAATTCAGTTTACGGGAAATATATGCTACTTCTTCTTTATTCATAATGTGTCCTCTAAGGGTGTACATGACTTCCATTTCTCACAACACTTCCTTCTACATGTTTTATAAAATCTTATCCTTACTATTTACAGCTATTTACAGCTATTTACAAAAAATCTTATATCTAAAGCCTTAATTCTATTTTTGACGATAGCGGAATTTGGGACGTGTTAGCGAACGAGTGAGCGAGTGATCGAAAGCGAGAGTGCGAGCGAGCGATAGAGAGAAAGAGAGAGCGGTAACGACAACGCATCTTAATTCACTTATGCCATTACATAACCATTACTTACAAATCTTTACACTTCTGATTTAAGCGACTTCCGTTTCCTTTTTCTTTCACTTCTCTTGTACCTCTATTTTGCCTTTTTTTTTGCAACCAATCTTTCATTCTTTTTCACTTGCTACCCTAGCGCTCTCCAACTCCTTCATTCACTCTTCCCCCAAATCATCCTCTCCTAGAATCTTTACCACATTCCCTCGCCAGCTTCCTTTATCTTCCATTTCTCTCCTACATCCTTCCCATACATGCTCCCATGTTTCCTCTTCCCATTCACAGATTCTGAACTTCCTGTTATCTTTCTTCTCCCAATACATACCTGCCCTTACCTCGTTTCCCAATCTAAATCTCTCTATTCTGGTCCATCTTTTCTCTCCCCATCTCTTCTCTAAATACTTTAGTACTCCTTCCTTTTTTATCATCTTATACCATATATTATATTTTGATTCCTCAATTCTTCCCCATCTTTCTATTAATTATCTTTCTCTCTCCCTTCTTTCCTCTTCTTCATAGTTGACTCCAGGCCCATCTTCTATATCTCTAGCCTTGAAGAACTCCCTCCTTTCTTCCTCCCATCTCGTTAATTCCATAGGCCTCCCTCTCCTTTCTTCTACCTCCATCAAACACTTTCTCGCTAACTCACCATTTCTTCTCTCACTTCTCTCACCATATATCCCGGCGTCCTCCAGTCTACCCTTAGCGTCCACCTTATATACCTTTCTTGTGAACTTTCAATCTCTTTCCTTTCTTTCCATCCTCATATCTCTGCTCCATGACCTTCGCCCTCAATCTATCCTTTTCTATCGTTTTCCTATACTTTCCTTGTCACAAACCTCAAACCCACCTAACCTCAACTTCCACACAAATCTGTCTTGATCCACAAAAATATCCTCACCCCCTTATCAATCTTTCAATCTATCAATCAATCCCTCACAAACAAACCCCTCTACACACATCCACAAGCCACTCACCACAAATTTCACCCCAATTATCAGAAAAACTCAGCAGCAAATTTCACTGCTGCCACACACTTTCACGCGGAAAACGGAAGTCCATATTTGCTACTTTCGCCCCTATGTTTAGGGGCGAAAGGTGGCCATTTCGGTCGAGTCTGGAATAAAATAAATTATGCTGCGTCAATCTTTTCTATCGAAGCAATAGCCATTTTATTGTATATAGATTTCATTATGATGCATAAATTTAAAAAAGTAGTTATTTTCACGGACTCGTTAAGTGACTTATAGCGAATTCGGTTATCCTGCACTGGTGCACGCCAGAGCACTCCGACCTGCTCCGAAGCGGGTCTAAGGGAGAAGGAAGAACGTGAGAAGAAGTAAGAAGGAGCAGGTCGGAGTGCTCTGGCGTGCACCAGTGCAGGATGACCGAATTCGCTATTAGAAAGTGTCTCCTCAACTAACCCCAATAAAATTGAATCTCGCCTTATCTTCCTAATCAGATATCGTCTCGCCTCCCTTACCGTGCTTAATTGTAACATTATCCTAACATGGGTACCAGGCCATCGGGGCATTCCAGGAAATGAGCTTGAGGATGAAACCGCAAAATCCACCTCTTTTAACGCACCCCTCCTAAATATGGGACTTCCTCCATCGGACTTCGTCAGCCGCTTTCGAGAACACCTTAATTAAATTTGTCAAGACTATTGTGAAACGAAAGGGAAGCGTTTCAGTACTTTTTACACGAAACACTTTTTTCAAAAATCGCAGAAAACCTTGGTTCGCTAATTTCATTGTAAAAAGAGAGTGGATTGTGTCCCTTCGTCGCATGAGAAGTAATCACCATTCGCTCAGAGCTAGCCTAGCCCCAGGGATGGGTAAGTAAAATACTCATGGTAATTTACTTGGTTTTCTACGGTAATTTACCTGGTATTTTACGTCATTAGTTTTCCAAATGATGCAAATTATATCTTGTTCTCTATATGAGGGCGCCACCTCTGTGGCGGGAAATTAAAAACTTGAATGAGACAGCCAATCAGAGGTTTTCTACCTGTATTTTACATATTCGAGGTATTTTACGTAAAATAACTCCTTTAGGTATTGTACGTAAAAAACTTATGGTACAGTTACGCGTAACTGCACATCCCTGCCTAGCCCGTATGAACATCATACCCAGCAAACACGTTCTATAACTGTTCTATATCAAAAAAGGAACAGTGTTCTATAACAATTGTTACAATCTCGTGCGAGAACTATTCTAGAACAATATGGTAACAGTGTTCTAGATCTTTGTGACCGTATTGTAACAGAACTGTTCTAGGTCTATGTGACGGCACTGTTCTATAACAGTTGTTATGGAACTGTTCTAGAACAAACTAATCACAGACGTTCTATAACATTTGTTCCCAGCTTGTTCTAGAACTGT
>CAKNXH010059718.1:35204-51379 GCA_932178445.1 Andricus quercusramuli | reverse complement strand
CTAGTACGTCAGAGTTCTGACATAACCTCAAAAAACCTCATAAAAATGTTTGTTTGGGTCTGGAGATCAGACCATGGTTTATATATTCTTTTGGGGTCGCTGAATCCGAATCCAAGGTCCGAAAAAACCCCAGCACGTCAGGGTTCTGATACAACCTCAAAAAACCCTATAAAAATCTTTTTTTCGTCTGAAGGTCAGACTAAGTTTATTATATGTTTTTATGGTCGCTGATTCCGAATCCTGAGGATACGACTCTGCATCGTAAAACGCTTGCGTGCGCCTGCCGTGAAGGCGGATGAATAAATTTCAGGAGTTTGTTTGAAAATCAAAACCTGGACGTGATGGAGTTTTTGAGACTACGGATTCGAATTCAGCGACCCCAAAAACATATATTAAACATGGTCTGACCTCCAGACCCGAAAAAAGATGTTTTATAAGGTTTTTTGACGTTGTGTCAGAACCCTGGCGTGCTGGGGTTTTTTGGACCTCGTGTTCGGATTCAGCGACCCCAAAAACATATAGTAAATATCGCCTGACCTCCAAACCCAAAAATATATTTTTTATGAGGTTTTTTGAGGTTATGTCCGAACCCTGACGTGCGGGGGTCCTTTAGACCTCAGATTCGGATTCAGCGACCCCAAAAACATGTAGTAAACATGGCCGGACCTCCAGACCCGAAGAAAAATTTTTTATGAAGTTTTTTGAGGTTATGTCAGAACCCTGACGTGCTGGGGTTCTTAGGACCTCGGATTCAGATTCAGTGACCCCGAAAACATATAATAAACATGGTCTGGCCTCCAGGCCCGAAAAGAGTTTTTTTGTTTGGCTGTGTTATTTGAGAAATTTCCATTTGAGATGCTATTGTATAGAAGATAGCCTACTATTCGTCGGAACATTTCCTACAAATTCAAAACTCCAGTATTTTGTATTACAGTTTGTGACGTAATTAAGGCTCCCATAATTTTCAAAACAAGACATTTTTAAAGATTTTTTTTTCTTTTACCACTTCTACTTATTCACTGAATTTCTTAAAAAATGAATTTAGACTAATTCTTATCCGTAGGGGAACGATAGACTAATTCTTATCCGTAATGGAACGATACTCGCTTTCTTAACGGTAACGGAACAATAGCCTAATATTCGTAGAACCCATCGATATGGCGATCCAGCGGAAATGCCCGACGCGCCACGAGTGTCTCCGCGACTTCTATATGGCGTCTTCTCGTCCCGCGGTCTTGTCTGAGTGTTTTGCTTCGTTTCAAATCATTTGTCGAGTTTTCTCAACGGTTTTCATTTTCTCTGTGTTTTCATCGTTTCACGCGTAGTATGCTGTCGAGGCACGCGGTAACCTGCAAAATCCGCGGTCTTGCTTCTCTTGCTTCCCACATGCACCCATTCCATTGGCGGTTTTATGTGGTGACTTTAGTGGATTTTGTGAATTTGAATGCACGTGAATAGTGTTTATTTTGTTCATCGTCTGTGTCACTATTCAACATCGTGAATAGTATTTGTTCATTTTGTTCATCGTATTTGCTATAGCCCATTCATTTAATTAGGGACGTCAACACTTTAATGTGTCCAGATCAAAAGAATGTGAATGATAACATTTCAGTCCCAACATGTTGTAGCCAAACAATCACATTGCTCGAATCTAAATAAAAGTTTTGTATACAATTACTTTGTTTTCAATTTTACGAGTAACAATATCATTTAAATATAAGTATTATCCTTTACAATGCAATCGCATTTTACCCGCACGCATGTGAGTCGCACGGCGTGCGAGCGATATGACCCTCCATTGAGGACGCACCTGCGTGATCAGGTGAGCGCACGTCATGCGGGTTTATCCGCACGCGTGCCCCCACCATGCGCGCACCATGCGCACATTTTGTTATCTGGGTAACTTCAGAAATACGGTCCGCAGAACAAGCACGATCAATAACAAAATAAATCGAAGTCAAACGAAGTGAAAGTGAAAGTGACGAGTGCTTTGACAGTGTCGACATGAGTGAAGCGGTATCGTCGCACTATGCACTTAAGTCCCAAACTCAGGGCACCGGGGGATTGTGTTCTTAGAATATTAATTCTTTATTGTAAGTAAGAATTTTTATAATTTCTATATTTAACCCTTAGTGCCCGACAAGTGTGCCACAGACACTTAACAAATTTTGTGGTTAGGCTCGTCTAAAAAAAGTTCTGCTAAAACCGCCTTTCGTCCTTTTGCGATATCTTTGATCGTTGACAAGAAAAATTCAAAAATTACATTTTTAGGAAAAAAGAATTCTCCCGGACTAAAAAATGGTTTAGCCCGCATAAAGCTAATACAGGGTGTCTAGCTACCTTGAAAACCTTTAAAACCTGGAATTCTCCTTGATTTTTTTTTTAACGAGAACCTCGAATTTTAATTATTATGTTTTTTTGCTCCTAAAACAGTAATTTTATTGAAATGCGAAGAGTAATTTAAGTCTTTTAGCCTATTATGAGAAAAATATCTCGTTTGGAAAAAATCTTGCTACTGAAAAGTTTTTTATTCATCAAGATATAATTTATCTTTTGTTTACTAAGAATAAATAAAGAGATTTCAAGGCAATTTTCGTAGACTGTACCAATTATTTTATAGATTGCAAAGAACAGACTTTATTATTTTGAATAATTCTATAAGTTTTTAATTTCTTCTCCCTCAATATAGAATATTGAAGTATAAATTTTGTTGTGGTGTTCAACTTAGAAATTATAAAAACTATTAGTTTAAATTTTCGATGTTAATTCAGTTTCAGAATTAGAATAAGTCATGGCCATACAACGGATTTTTTTATGGGTTGACCACTCGGGTTTTGAGTGTACACCAGATTTCAAAACGTTACAAAGTATTTCTAAAGATTTTAAAATATTTCAAACATTTCAAAATATTTTAAATATTTTCAACATTTCCCAAAGATTTCACGGATGTTCATTCATAAACATTTTAAAACTTCAAAGATATAAAGGATTCCAAAGATTTGAAAAATGGTACGGTACACCAGATTTCAAAGATTTTAGAATTAAAAAAAAATTTGAGACGATTTCAATAGGTTTCAAGACATTTTAGAAGATTTCAAAAAATTTTAAATAATTCAATGGTTTCAACGAGTACAAAAGATTTTCCAAACAAAGATTCAAGAAAGATTTCATAAATATTTCGAAAGATTTCACAAAGATTTCAAGGTAGACATTTTGAAGTTATACGAATTTAGTATTTTAATCTTTAATTACCTAACGTGATTATTAAGAAAAAAAATTCAATTTTCAATTTTGAAGGTTTGAAATTTAAGTAAGCTTGTCATTGGGTCATTCTATTTTATTTTGCAGTAGTAGTTTGCTGCATGATTTTAAAAAATTTTCCTACTTACAGGTATCACAGTTCCCTATTCCTCCTTCTTCTATTTTTTCCTGAAAATCCCCTATAATCTCTATATTTGAGAATTTTAGCCATTTTTCCCCTGTTTTTTGAAGCTACGAGTAATTTTTCAAACAGAAACCTGTGATCTTTAAAAATGCGCACCACAATCTTGATATTTAATTTAAGTGAACAAAAATGTCAAACTAAAAAGTTTATAAATTGAAGAAAGAAACTTGGAATCCATGAAATAATTACTCAAAAGGCTCCAATTAAAGAAAAAAAAATTGAAGCTCTTTAATTATTTAAGAAAATGTAGAAGCTATTAAATTTACGCTATTGAATTTGTAAGGTAGTTAGTTAGTTAGTTTGTAATGTAGGCGGGGAGGGCTCCGTGAGGTCCCAACCCCTGGCGCTGGAGCTAAGAAGCCTATTGTGCCACACCCGTGTTTATTCTCAAGGTTGTACTCCGAACCCGGCCATCCTTCACCGAGTGTTTTTGGATCTCGGTGGTTTCCGTTGTTATCAACGTTCTGAGATTGTACCTCTCAGGTGCCAGGCATACCTATCGCACAGTAAACGACGTCCTCCTTTGTTGATCAGGCAAAGTGATCCTCGCCCACTCTGTCATTCGGCAGCCTCCCTAGCAGGCTAGGGTTTACGGAGCGATCCCTCTGAGGTCATCAGGTAGATGCACAGATTCGAAGCACTGTCCTGGTGTGTTATGTCAGTGTATGTGTGTGTGTTCATTACTCGAAATTGGCCAGCGACCATCGAGCGTGGTGCCTCCTATAGAAGCTCCCAAGCGCAAGATGAACGCTGACTCATTTTCGAGTCTTCACAGAATTGGCTTCGACCCCCAAGGCTATTCCCCTCGACATGGGGCCCCACCTTGGTACGATACCAGCTTTTTCTGAGGGGACCTACAGTTTAAGGTGGGTTCCGAACCACCGAAGCCCCGGTAGAAGTACATAGAAAAATTTCCATTGGTACCCGGCTCAGGGATCGAACCCCGGACCTCCTGCATGGAAGTCCGACGCGCTATCCTCTGAGCCACCGAGGCCTCATAATTTGTAAGGTACCGCATCTTTAAAAAAATAATAAATGTAGAGGAACTTCAATTTAAAAATGTTCAAACTTAATGACCTTTATGAAATAATTCTTTAAAGTCGCAATTTCTGAAAGATTAAAAAGCTTTCAACTTTAGAAGCCGTTAAATTTAAAAAGTTTCACATTTGAATGAATTTTAATAATAATGGAGGATATCTTAAATAATATTAAAATGTATTCTCTTTTTTTTCGCATTTTTTAGCAAAAAAGTTTCTGTCATACTGTGATATCACGATCTTCAAATTTAATTTGATTTTTTTATTCTCGGTCGATATTTGATATAAAGAATCCAACGATACATTCGTTTTTCAAATAAAAAAAATACGAAAATGTGAAGAAACCAATTTTCCCTTTTTTGGAAGAAAAATTCGCCTATTTTCCCTACAATTGAACTACTGAACCAGTTTGATGCCTATACTTAACTATCATTATGATCAGCTTCTGCAAAGGCAGAGAAAAAGGTCACATTTATGTGTTTTATAGCGCATCCTACTAAGCATTCTTCCTACTAATCTTGAATATGCACAGTAAAAAAACATGTTCAAAATGATACCGAAATCAATATAATTTTGATATGCAACAAAAATGGTACTGAAATCAAGGGTATTTTGATCGGCCAAAATGAATGATCGACTTTTGAGATCATAGGTAGGTATTCAATTGTCCGAAATTTAATATTCCCTAATGGTGCTTTCACACCTCTGCCTGCCTGCCTGGGGCAGGCAGAAAAGTTGTAAGAGTAAAAGAGATAGAGAGAGAAAAATTGGACAAAAAATACTCTCTATCTCTCTTACTCTTACAAGTTTTCTGCCTGCCCCAGGCAGGCAGGCAGAGGTGTGACAGCACCATAAAACTCATTTTGCCGAAAAAATCACTAGATTACTAGCCGCCTTCGAAACAATTGATAGATGGGCTTCTGCTTGCCCAATTAAGGGCCCTTTCACACGATTACAGATCCGCAATTTGCGGACTTGCGCAAGTCATGAGTATAGAGAAAATAGAGATTTTTCCGTTCGCGAAAAAATCTCTGAATGGCGGTAATTTGAATGCTCGATTTTATTAAAATAGAAACTTTTATCTTTTTCAAATTATGGGCAAGTGAATTGAGTTAAAAATAATTATGGAGGAATAACGGCGATGAATTAAATACATTTTTAAGTGTTTTGATGAAAAGAAATAAGCCCATGCCAAATCATATGATTTCTCTCCAAGTTCTCATGCATACATAGCTTTTAGAGAAATCAGCTGATTTGGCATGTGCTCGTTTCTTTACGTAAAAACATTGAAAAATGTATTTAATTCATCGTCTTCATTCGCCCATAATTATTTTTAGCTCAATAAACTTGCCTATAATTTGAAAAACATACTCGAAAATATACTCAATACCTCAGTATGTAAAATGTATAAAAAGGGCTATCAATTGAATTATTATAATTTTTGATACAAATTTCAATTTAGCTAAAATTGCTAGTTTTTAATTGAAAATTTGAACCTTTTTTTGTTGAAATATCGAACTATGCATTATATTTTTCAAGGAGGATTTATCTTCTTTGGTTGAAAGTCTGTTAAAAGTTGAAGAATTTGTATTTTTTGGTTCATTTGAAATGAGCAATTATAAATCAAATATTAAAATGTAAACAATTTGAAACTGTATTATTTGAAATAGAAAGCCTTGAATCATTATTATTTCAGGGTGTTAAATTTAAACTTTGAACGGTACAATTTTAATTTTGAAATTTTGAAAAGATCCAATCCTAATTTAAAACTGAAAAATAGTTCGAAAAATGAAAAACTAAATTTACATTTTAAAACAGAATGCAAATGTTTGAAAATTCCGAACACAAAATTGATAAGCTTTTTAAGCATTTTGAAAGGTTTTTAATGAATAAAAAAATTCATATCAAAATTATTGTAGAAAAACTAACATCATATTTTTTTTAGGTAATTTTAAAAGAATATTCAATGGAATTTAAAAAAAAAGCCTTGATTATAACTAAATTTTGAGGCAATAAATGAAGGCTATAGAAGTTGTAATGGTTTAAAAATCATTTATTGAATTCCGTATTTTGCGACGTTACAATTACAAGTTATTAAGCCAAAAAGCCAAATTTTTATAAAACAGTTAAATTTTAAATCAATAAATATGGACTTCTAAGTTATCTGTCTACCAGATAGTTATTTTGTCTATGAAGACAGGGGAATCTTCAACTGGAAAACCTAAAAATATTTTTACAGCAATCTACAAATAAATGCAATAAATTACAGCCAAAATTAGAGGAAAGTACAAGTTTTTTCTATTATTGAAAAACAGAAATCCACGCTATCCTTTTCAATGATGTGAATTGAAGATGAATTTTCGACTAAAAAATAAAGTTTTAACAAAAATTCTTCAACTTTTCACAGAATTTCAACCAAAGAAGATAAATCCTCTTTGAAAAATATAATACATAGTTCGATATTTCAACAAAAAAAGGTTCAAATTTTTAATTAAAAACTAGCAATTTTAGCTAAATTGAAGTTTTTATCAAAAATCATAATAATTCAATTGATAGCCCTTTTTGTACATTTTACATACGAGCTAATTATAATTCCATTATTATTCCCTAATTTTCACGGATCTAAAGTGCCAAATTTACTGAAAAAATTTGAATTCTTACATTTTTCACAAGCTTTTGAATAATAAGACAAATGAATTAATTCATTCAGTTATTTTCGGGCAAAAAATGTAACCAAAAGTAACCTTTTCATAAAACAAGTAACAGTTTTTTCAACTGAGCGCGCCAACTGTCCGAGTGCCAGTGGTTCGGAAGTGGAGGGAGGTAGACTCCTCCCATGTGCCGTCCTGTCTGAATCCACTCGTGTATCAAGTCAAACCAAGATGGCTGACGTTCTTAGAGTACTTGAACTCATATGCACGCTTTTTATGGTTTCTGATCGTGCAGTGTACTCGAAAAGTTAAAAAATTAACGAAATCTGATATCAGAAAGTGTCACCTGTTAAGCGTAGTTGTCACTTGCGTGCGGTAAGATAAAATTTGTAGGTTATGTCGCTATGACATCAGCGCCAAAAATAGGCGGCCATTTTGTTCGGTTTGACAAATGATCCGAAAAAGATTATCAAGGTGATCCGAATGGACAGATCATTATGATCTCGAGAGTCAAGTGATCGTTGGCGCCAAATGCTCTGCACAAAAATTGATCCTTTTTTTTTAAATGTGTGAAGAAGAAGAGGGCGAACAGCCCGCTTCTGATTGAAGGGAACCAGATGAAGGAGAGGATGAAACTTCTTTTTCTAATTCAAGGGAATCAGAAGAAGAGCATTTGCAGCAGAATGATGTATAGGCAACGAAAATGTAGGTGGACCGATTTTTCTTATTGGTGTGGATGAGAATCTGACAGCGTCCACAACGGACACTCGAATTTCGATAGAAACTAACCCGCTTACTGCAGAAAAATTGTCTAATGTAGACAGTGACGATAGTTTCTAATTTGTTCAGAAGTAATGTTATTGCGATGATTGTACTTAGGGAGCGTCCATAAACTACGTGTACAGTTTTGTTATTACTTATTGTTGTTTTGATATTTTTTTATTTATGGCAATTTTATTTTCGCCTTAATTTAAACAATACAACAACTGTCCACGTGGTTTATGAGCGCTCCCTTAATAAATGCACGGTGTTAAACTTGATGTGAAATGGGATGGTAGTTTAGGTAAAATGTGACAAAGAAATGTTTACTGTGATAATTTTACTTCGGAAGTCTACGATTTTAAAAGTGTCGTGCAAATGGAGTTGGCAAAATGTACCAAAGAACTGTTCATTGCGATAATGTTACTTAGTAAGTGTAGTAATATGTTAAAAGTATTTTGCTAGCAAATGGTTAGACTGTCTAGTATATAAACCTCGTTTAACTACGTTAAAGTTGTTAACACTTTTATTTATGTTCTACCACTTTATATTTTTAAGCGAAATTTTTGTATTCTACAATTTAACTTTCACAATAACTTTAAAAATATTAGGAATTCAAGGAAAAACGTGTCATAGAGTTGATTTTTCGTAGTAAAAACAGCAAAGTTTGGAAAACTTATGTCACACTTTAATACAACTGAGAAAAATTTTCTCTGTGGTTCTACGAGGTTTTTGTTCCATCACTTAGGTGAGTTTAGTGGGCATTACCGTTTTTAGGTCGAGTCCCACACTCAGTGCGTTAATGCATTCTCACCTCCTATACAAAAAAAACGAGGCCTTTCGTTGAAAGGTCTTACTTTATTCAAAATGATTTGTATAATTGATTTCTACAGTATTTAATAAGTTATAAACTTTGTTCATATTACTTTCCAAGGAATTGGACTGAAAAAATTTAATTCCTCTGGAATTTGAAATAAAAATCTGCTTACGGTATTCACAGTTGTTTTTTATTACTCAAACTTGTTAAAAATAGTAATTAATCAATATCACGAAAGGTATAAATCTATTATTTTTAATACTGCGATGCGCATTTCTATTTTTTTAATCCAATACCCTTTTATACTTTCCGTAAAATTTTCAGTTCTGAATTCCTATTGATACTTAGCCTAACACATTTTAAAATAGCATTAAAAGAGATTCGAAGCTCGTCATTTCTGTCCGCTCTTCAACGAATACAAAGCGGAGGACAAAAAAGGTATTTGTAGAGATTGATGCTTTCCAATACTTTTTTATGCAAGCCTTCTTGCCGGGTCGCCGCGTTGCCCTTGCAACCCTCAAATAGACGAAAACCTTGAGCAAGTCCATGTCAAATCATTCTCTATTCTCTCCGAGCTTCCATGTAACATCCTCTTCTTTGTCATCACTTCCGTCTTATGTTCCCATTTCTTTAGTTTCACTAGTACCATTTTCTCCCCTCTTCGATCTTCCCTTCCTTCACTTCGCACTTCCTCTATCTTTACCTTAGCATCAATCCTTTTTAGTACGGAACGTTCCCGGAACGTGTAAACTGTCCGCCCCTTGGAAACGTTCCACTGAGACCTGAGGGGAGCTTTCCATCATTGTTATTTATAACAATAATTATCTCGTAAGCCTTACCCAGCAAACATGGATATAGAACAGATCTGTAACTGTTCTAGAACACAAAAGAACACGTTCTAGAACAGGTTACTAACAAGTAAGTGCGAGTAACTATGTCATTCCCCATACTCTGTAACAATTCTGTAACAGTTATAGAACACTGTGACAAGCGTTTGTAACAATCCCGGTAAGAAGAAAAGAATTCAAAAAAATTCAGAATCTGAATTTTCATTAATACGTGAATTTTCCTCCATCGAAAGTTCCACCATCGAGTAGACAAAAAAAGCAAAATCTATTCCTTTTAATCGACTTAGAAGAATATAATGGAAGCGTATTGGGAGGAATTAAAAAGTAGAGAAATGTAAAAGAAAGAATAGAAAGGAATAAAATAATGTCTATGTTAAGGCGCAACTGTGAATTGAAATAAATTAATTTTTTGAATGAATAAATATTGTATTACATTTATAAATTACAGGTGAAAAAAAAAGAATTTTGGTAAATTATGTGAACATTTTTTTATTAATCTGTTTAACAGAAACATATTTTGACCGATTTCAATTAAATCTGTCTTGGAACACATTTAAATTATATTAAAATTATTTTTTGATTTACGTGCATGGATTACACAACCACAAAAAAAGTATACGGAGCCAAAAAGCGATCTATCCAGCATAGTAGAAAGCATATTTTGAAAATTTCCTGCCTAACTTTTTTTTGGTTTGAATTTGCATTTTTGGTTTAGGTTAAATTTTTGCAACTTGACTGCTAAACATCTGAAACCGTTGTTAGGGTTTAGGGAAGGAGAGGATATGTTTAGTAGCCAACTTGCAATTAGAAGGAATTAAAATAATCGAAAATAAAGCATGTAACTATGAAATTAAAAATAACCATGACAAAAAAAATTGAAATTTCCAAACTTATGTTGCACACGGAGGAATAGAAATCATGTAAGTGCACGCATTTTGTGGACGGATTAGAAAGAATTAAATTAATCCAAAATACAGCATGTAGGTATGGAATTAAAAATAACCATGAGAGGTGTGTCTACTGCTCGCATTAAGAGGAATTAAAAAAATGGAAAATATGTTCGCCTGTATGGAACACAACACGAGTGGCGTTCGTTAAGGAAATAGAAAAGAATTGATTTCAGAGATAAACCTATTCTTTCGTTGGGCACTTCTCCCGATGGAAAATTAGCACATTCAAAAAAATTAAATAATGCTCACTCTTTCGTTTAAATATGAAAGTATTAATTTTTTTGAATTCTTCTCTTCTTACCGGGATTCTAGAACAAATCTAGAAATCAGTTATAATGTTTCGTAACAACTCTGTCACAGATCTAGAACGCAGTTACAATGCTTTGTAACAATTCTGTAACAGATCTAGAACTCAGTTACCGTGCTTTGTAACAATTTTATAACAGATCTAGAACTCAGTTGCAATGCTTTGTAACAATTCTGTAACAGATCTAGAACTCAGTTGCGATGCTTTGTAGCAATTCTGTAACAGATCTAGCACAGAGTTACAAATTTGTAACAATTCTGTAACAGATCTAGAAAAATTCTAGAACTAAGTTACATTCATCTTGTATAAATTCTGTCACAGATGTAGAACGTTGTGACACATGTTTGGATACAATTCTGGAACAAATCTATAACTCGGTTGCACATGTTCTGTACCAATTCTAGAACAAGTTAAGAACTCTCGTTCGTACATTTTATAACAACTTTATAACAGTTCTAGAACTTTGTTACACACGATCTGTAACAATGGCAAGGAATATAGAACAGTCTTATTTAACATTTATGTAACCGAGTAATGTAAAAGTAACGTGATTTTTGTTCATGCATGCTACACTACAAGAATTTGATTATCCAAAATGGTATTTATGAGTACCATGCACATACCATTATATAGATAATAATCGAATTCTTGTAATGTAACAGGAATGCACAGAGTCAAGTTACTTTTACAGAACCCGGTTACATAAATGTTACATAACACTTTAATGTGACGTGTAATAAGTTATAAAAAAAGGCCTGAAACTTCTTAGACATAAACTTATCAATGATGACATTTATTTTTGAAGTGACCGCAGTTACACACAAATTATAGATAATTAATTTACATATTAGCTCGCATTATGTCATAATTTATATCGCTGATACAGTTCCAGAAGCTCGTGAGCCAAAAAATTATCCTAATAATAACATATATAATATAAAGTAAAAAATTCTAGAATGCGTAACAATTTTTAATTCTTTTTATTGATAAAGTTTCTAGCAGTTGTAAAGAAAAAAGAATAAAAATTTGATCTCTGTCTTTGTGCAGTATTCAATTATGATTAACACAGCGAAGTTCATGAATGCCTGCTTCATTGCGGATCAAATTAATTGTAAGATTATTGCTAGTTTCACATACATTGGCTTCGGATATTTCTACACCATTTTCGAAAGAAGTGTCTATAGCGGAAGTGGCGGGAAGTTCACCAATATTGGACTTCGTCAAATTTGATGTTAAAGGAATTGGACTGGCTGAGTCTATCTTCTCGCTTCTTTGCGAATCAACCGCGCCCTGGGTCTCTTAGAGATGTTACTGCGAACCCTTCTCTCGTTGGGCATCTTGAATGCCCCCTTGGTACATCTGAAATTATCTGTGGAAGAAAGTATATTGTATATACATGTAATAAACTGCCATCAGAGATCCAAGGATCACAGTGCAAAAAGAACTGAAGAAAAGGGGAATTATAGTAATTGTTTTCATGAAAGAAAAAAAATTAAAAAATAAATTATTTAAAAGTCCACACTGTCAAATTTTTAAATATTCAGAGTTCTGAACATGTTCGAAACGATATCATAATTTAAGAAATGGTTAATACTAGTTTCTTTCAGGTATTTTTGTAGAAAGCTCTTTCTTTCATAGTTTTAATATTTTCATGGATACTAATATTTTTTACTCAAAGACCAAATTATGAACATTCTTAAATAAAACTTTGAGGGATAAAACAATTTAAAATGAAAAATTGTATTGACTTTTACCTATTTCAATAAAAAAAAACATTTTTTTGGTTTATTTTGGTCACAAAGGAATGCTTAGGTTTCTTCATTGAAGAAAAATTGAGTGAAAGAAGTTTATTAAAATGTTGGTAAATCTTTACGTTAATTAAATACTATATTGAATGTATATTAAAAGGAAAAATATTAAACATGTACTAAGCACTGCCCACTGTTTAAATTATAGTTTATTCGGAAAATTTCATGGGAATCATTTTCAAATATATTTAATATGCACTAAAAGATTCAATTAGACTGATTAATCTGTTAAAAGAAATTGTTTTTGCTGCTTTTAAAAAATTTTAATAAGAATGGGCATCCTGCCAACCGAAGATATGAATTTTAAACTAAAATGATGAATCTGCAAAAAAAATTAATTTTTAACAAAAGCCGTTTAACTTTGAATAGAATTTTCAACTAAACAAGATGAATTCTCAACGAAAAATGTAATAGGTTATATTATAACCAGAAGATATTTTAATTTAAAATAAAAAAACAGTTGAATTTATCCAAGAAGGCGACTTTTCATCAAAATAGTTAATTTTTAACCAAATATTTGAGTCTGCTACTAAAACAGTTGAATTTTCAACCCAAAAAGAACAATTTTTAACAAAAAAAGGTACATTTCCAATTATGAAAGAGATGAACTTTCAACTAAAATAATGACTTTTTATCCAAAGAGACGAATTTTCAACTGAAATGATGAATTTTCATTCAAAAGGATGACTTTTCAACCAAGACGATTAATTTTCTACCTAAAAAAGACGAACTTTCAACAATAAAATTAATTTTTAACAAAATTAGTTCAACTTTTGATATAATTTTCAATCAAAGAAGATGAATTCTCAACGAAAAATATAATAATTGAGATTATAAACACAAAAGATTTTAATTTAAAATAAAAAACAGTTAAATTTATCCAAAAAGGCGACTTTCCAACAAAATATTCTATTCTTCAACCGAATTATTTCCGATCATAAATTTCAACGGCACATTGCTATTTGCCTGGATGAGTTATCATTTTCTCAAAAACTAACACAATAAATATTGTGATCACTCATCAGCATCGTTGAGGATCCTGTTGGATACGAAATGCCTACCGACATAGCCTATAAATATTTGAAATAGATAAAAAACATGAAAAGGCACTTACCTGAAATAAGCTTATCAAAGCATCCCAGATAGCAAGCGTGCGACGCACGTTACTCGCACTGCATGCGAGGCACGCCGTGCGTGCCGAAACGCAGTGTTACCGCTCGCACTTCGTGTAGGCACATATGTGCGAGGCATATGAGTCGCATATCGTGATACTGCCTGATCACGTGGCAAGAAAAATCCATATAACATGGTGTTCCTTTCGGTTGCGGTGGTTAGGCTAGGTCGTTTATCGATTCTTTATTGAATGTTGACAATTTGCAGTCTTCTTGTTCGTGGGCACTTAGATATATTTCATAATTTATATGTACGTACAATTTATTTCGGAGTGCAAACGGTTTTCGTGTTCAGTTTATTTTATATTTCATTTGATATTGTAATACTTATATTTTGTAATGTATCGTTTAGATCATTTTGACTCGCAATGTATTTTTTTAAGTGAAAAGAGAGAAATGATTTTTAAACATTGCCATATGTTTATCCAAACGTCTATAGCAAATAAGAGAACACTTTATTTCATAATTGACACAAATCCAGTCAGAGTTACGTGAAATTCTGAAAATATTGATTAAATAGTGGCACATAACCTCAATTTCTGGTGCGGTAAACAAAACACCGCCGTAGATTGCACTTTCAAAAATCAAAATAAGTAGAAAATATACATTGAACATACTGAAAAATTTCCCTACCATACATTCTCCCGATTATTATAGTAGAGAACGCGCAGTTTTCGAAATTATGAAGAGATTCAAGACAAGGTAGATAAAGAATATTTTGTTTTTTCCCATTCCTCCCGCAGCAAAATTTTTGTTTCAGAACGTTTTCGCACGAAACTTTTTTTGTTTATCCTGTTACTTGCCTTTTATTCAACAATCTATATTTAAATATTGTACATATATATATACCGTCTGCAAGAACCTGCAACGTGTACTCGCATTATACCAGCACGACATGATATACGCACGACGTGCGACGCACCTGTCACGCATATGAGGACGCATCTGCGTCATTGCTTGCGTGCACGCCGTGCGACAAAATCCGCACGCGTGCGACGCATGTGCGTCGCACTATGCGCGCATATTGCTATCTGGGATATATCCAATACAGCATATTATATAATGACTGTATTATATACTCCCCTTCCTTGAGTTAAAAACTGATGTGCGATAATTTATGTATAAATACAATAAATACCATTATTTGAGTTAAATGTAAAACGCGTAACACCTGCAGGACTGGTTCTGGTATCGAAACGGCGAAACGACCGAAAACACTCGGTTCTCAGTGAGCACAAAACCATAAACATCACCAAAACGTCCTTGAGACGTTCCTAGGACGCCCAATGTCAGTCCAATCAACATCTCCAAGACGTCCAATGTCCTCAAGATGTCCTTAAGACGTCTTAAAGACATAGGACGTTCTCAGGACATCTTTCGTACTGACATTAGACGTCTTAAGATCATCCCCAGGATGTCCGAAAGACATATTCCAATAGACGTCTTAGGGACGTCCCGAATACGTCTCTAGGACATTCTTAATTTTTGTGCCCATCGGGTTGGAGTTTGGGTGTATGTATTATTCGTAGGCTTCCGCCATTCTGAGTCTTTGCAGAATGTCGGTTCTGCTATTGGTGGACGAGTTTGAACTGGAAGTTCTCAGTTCTCGTAAACGAATCACAGCGGTCGATTAGGACCAGAAGGGATTTAAAAATTATAGCGTCTCTAAAATTCTCGGTACTTTTCATTCATACTCAACCAAATTTCTTATTATATTTTTTTCATTCTTAATACGTTTATTTTTTTTTTAATTTTAGCCAAATTATTTTGAATGTGTAGAAATAATTTTAAAATATCGAAAAATGCTCTATACTTTCATTCGGATCCCGCGGTAGAAAACTAAGCATTTAGCTGAAAAAGATTGCATACGTGACCGAATCCATTTCAAATCATGCAGACTGGCTGGTGACATGTTCAGGATTAGCTTGCCTATGAAATGTTTTTTTACTTGTAAAATAAGGAGCCACGTCTTTTTTTTTTAATTAACATAGCGACATTTTCATTTTTGAAAAAAAAAGGAAAAAAATGTTCTCAAAAACTCCACCTTTTTTCCTAAAATTTTGTACGAATAATAGGTACTGATATAGTTTACTTACCCAACATTTTCCGATTGGAATATGAATGAAAAATAATAATTTTTTTCTGACAAAGAACAAAGAAAATACGGAACGGAAAATTTATGGTAAATAGATTATATATCAGTAACTCTTCTTCCTAAAAATTTCAGGACAAAAAGGTGAAATTCTAAAGAAATATTGTTTTCAAAATTGTTGCAGTTTATGAGATATGAAGGTACTGAACATGTCAATAATCCTGAACATGTCACCTGCCGGGCTGCATGATTTGAAATGGATTCGGTCACGTACGAGTGCGATAACTTT
>CAKNXH010059718.1:0-26591 GCA_932178445.1 Andricus quercusramuli | reverse complement strand
TTCTGTGATGTAACTAATATAGAACAGGGTGATGGAACTGTTATGTCGCTAGAATGTCACACGTGTTCCAAGAAAGGAACATGAAGGTCACATTGTTCTGTAACAGTGTTACTGTAAGGATACGTAACAGTTCCGGAATTCTGTTATGAACGGAATATAAAGGACACACTGTTCTGTTACGATCTTAGATCAGAGTTGTGCCGACGGCCCACAGTGGGATGAAATCAAAAAACGAGGTTCAAAATAACTTGTAGCTGGCAATTCTTAACCGATTTTGGATTTTTTTTCTTCGCAAAATTCAGCATTAAATTCTGAAGAGAGTTATGTGGCCTGATTTTTGAATTTTTTTTTTTTGTTCAAACTTTCATGTTAATGCAAAGAGTAAAGAAAAAGTCGATTTATTCGTTTTTTTTGTTTATCACGTTTAAAAATTTATATAAATTGTTTATAAAATTATAACAAAATATCGGATGATAATTTTCCGTCATTAAATATCACTGGCGATATAATTTGAAGAAAATTAGGAGAAAAAACGATACTTTCTGCCTTTAAATGTCCACACTAGGCATTTGTTCATATAATTTGTTTATAAAATCAATAAAAGGTATTGGAAGATAATTGTCCAAAATTAAACGTCACTGACGACCTAATTTGAGGAGAATTAGAAGAAAAACCGATTTCTTTCTGCCTTAAAATGTACACAGTGGGAATTTGTTTATATAATTTGTTTATAAAATTGATAAAAAATATCGGATGATAAGTTTTCATCATCAAATATCACTGGCGATATAATTTGAGGAAAACTAAGAGAAAAACCAACTTCTTTCTTCCTTTAAATGTCTACAATAGACATTTGTTTATAAAATTAATAAAAATATTGATTGATAATTGTCCATCATCAAACATAAGTGGCGATATAATTTGAAAAGAATTAGGGGGAAAAAAGATTTCTTTCTGTCTTTAATTGTCCACACTAGGCATTTGTTTATAAAATTTGCTTATAAAATTAATGAAAAATATATATCGGATGCCAAATTTTTATGATTGGGTATTATTTTTTCGATGAAAGCAAGTAATTTTAACGCAAAAATGTACTTTGCAAACGAAGAATCCATAGTGTAGACTATTTTTTAAGTTAATTTGTTTATAACGATTAACTTCACAATGTCATAATTTTTTTTGCTTTCAACTACGCCCGTGCCTATAGTCTGCAAATGCTGGTAAAAGAAAACGTTTTTTAACGAAGATAAACAAAAAAAACAAAAAATCGACTTTTTATTCACTCTTAGCATTAACATATAAAAGCTTAAACAAACAAAAATTCAAAAATCAGGCCACATAAATCTCTTCAAAAGTTAATGCTGAATTTTTCTTTAAAAAAAATTCAAAATCGGTCAAGAATTGCCAGCTACAAGTTATTTTGAACCTCGTTTTTTGATTTCATCCCACTGTGCGGTCGGGCGCAGTCAGTTACTTGAACTGGGTAAGAATACGCCGACAGTAGGGGACAATGTCTGAAATAAAAAAAATAATGAATATATTCCTGAGATTACCCTGGCTTATTCAGCGAAAAACCATGGCCGAGATTTTGTCATGAACGTTCAAGCGGTTCGATAGCGCAATTGGCTAAGGCATCGGCTAGGTACATTTGATTTAGGTAGTTTAGGTAGGGTTCGAATCCCCAACGAGGGCGATTTTTCAACGGGTTTAAGCGTGCGATTATATGTATAGAGGACCGTGCGTGAAATTGTGTTATTTAAAATATAAACAAAGTGCAGCAATAATACAAGAAACATTTTTTTTACATAACCTTGTAACACTGTTATGAAATTGTTACAGAACGATTACAGAACAAATTTACATTGTAACACTGTTACATATGTGTTACGTCACTATAACAGAAAAATGTTCTTTTGTAACCCTGTTCCTGAATTGTTCTAAAAATACATTTTCACTTATAACGCTGTTCCAGAATTGTTACAGAACGATTACAGAACAAATTTACATCGTAACACTGTTACATATGTGTTACGGCACTATTACAGAACATGGTTATTTTGTAACACTGTTCCTAAATTGTTCTAAATATATTTTTTTACATATAACGCTGTTCCAGAATTGTTACAGATCCCTGACAGAACATGGTTCTGTAACAGCGTTATAGAACAGCTACATTCATTTGGGGACGACATTACTCAGACCATGGTCTAAGTATGTTCTAAGTATGTTACAGAACCTGTTCTTTTCTGTTCTAGAACTGTTACATCACAGTTCTATAACAGTGTCTGCTGGGCAACCTCTAAATATACCCACGTGAAAAGGAAGACCAACTTAAGATCACATTAAGACCTGTTTCAAACCACGTTTGGTCCTTTTCTGGTCTTTTACCTTTGAGCCTATACCTGCATCAATTTTAGGGCATTGAAATAGACACCACTCTCTCTCTCTGGAATAAGGATAGCTGTCTCTATCAACAGACTAGCTATACCTAAAAGTCCCAAAGAACCTGGGATGATTTATTATTATTTACGAGATCTAGAGGCTTCAACCAGTTGCTGTTATATTTATGGAACTCTGTCCCTCCCTCCATCTCGTCATCTCTTTCTGTTGAAACTTACAAGAAAGAGCGCACCCTTTACAATCTACGACTCGTGATGAGCCTAATAATGATCGGATATTGGGGCTTCAAACTGCCGGGACAAGAATATACCTGCCTATACTGTGATCTTAAGCTGGTCTTTTTTTCACGAGGGTAATAAAAAAAATATATATATAAATAAAAAAAAATTATTAAACAAAAAACTTGAGGAGGAAGGGGTCCCCGCGCATAAACAAGCGCGTGTACCCCTTCCCCTTCCAGCTCCATCCACGCATTTGCATATCGACATCGCGTCAAAGTGCGACGTTCTGGGCGCTTTCACACGTTTGCAGATAGCAGATTGCATGCAGAAAGTTCACAAGAGTGAAAGAGATAGGCACTCTTGTGGACTTTCTGCATGCAATCTGCTGATCTGCAATTGTGTGATAGCTCCTTCTGTCCTGCTGGGCAGCAGTGGGACTCCGATGCTGTTTCGAAGTCGAAAGTCGAACGAATCTCTCTTTCTAGCTCCACACGTTAGAAAAAGAGGTCCGTTCAATTTTCGACACGGTATCGGAGTTCCACTGCAGTTCCCTTATTTTGTTTCAGATAATAACAAACCTACCGTTTCACCAGTGGTGCTGACAACCGGGACTTTTTCAACTGCACAGGCGTCGTGTAAAGAAGGAGTCACGAAGAGAACCTTAAGTATAGAGCATCGACATATAGAAATGGACCGATAACACTGTGGGAAGCACTGAAATTGGCTTTAGAGAGAGAAAAAACATTTGAGGGGTGAAACTGTCTCTTTCTCGATAAAGCGAATTGGTCGAGAGTATTTTCGATGGGTGGAGCTTGACGAAGCACAGGACCGTGCTTTTTATCACGAATGCCCCACTAGTGTTTTATTTATAATATACCTGTCAACAGTCCAACTTTCGAGCAAGGAGTTAAAATGTCAACCTAAAAAGTTGAGTTTTCGAAGAAAAATGTAATAGTTGATATTTTAAAGATTACCAGTTGAACCAACCAAAAGGATTTTCAACAAAATACTTTAATCATTAACTAAAACTATTTTAAACCAAATAATGAAATTATTAACCAAAAAGATGAATTCTAAACCAAAAATTTAACAGCAGACTTTTTAATCACAAATAAGGAACTTTCAACCAAAAATAGTCGGATTTTCTTATTGGGCTCGATTAGTTTAGTCCGCCTGCAAGTGAACAAACGGGAGAAGATGGAAATAATTAGATACAATTTTGATCATTCGTTGACTAAATAATAACATTGTAAATAAACATGGAAGTTTATTTCTAATAGTTTTAAAATATAAGGTTAGAAAACTGGAAATTTTGTTTGAGAAATAAAGTTAATTTTCCATTGCACACTTTGTTATGCAGACTACTCATAAGTTTATTCTTTGAAAAATGGGATGATACCATTTTCCAAATTTGTAACACTTTACACTATTATTGATCTCCTGAGTCCAGAGCCTATACTCCATTTAATACCTTAAATACTTCAATAATAATGTTTTTATATAAACTTGTTCCTTACAAAAAGATTATTTTCAATCAAATGACAAGAAGAATTTAAGGTTATCAAGTTCTTTTAATAAGCCAATTTAAACATGATATTTTTCTTGAATGTTTTTAAAATTTTAATTTATTATAACTACATATTTATAATCTATAATTCATCATTTTTTACAAACAAATAACCATAATGAATATTTAGGCAATGCGCGGGGCATCCGTTTCACTTGACACAGTCCTGAAATAGGAAAAGGCAGATCTAGGCCTCGCATGTTTTTTCTCACTCTAAATCCAATTTCAGTGCTTCCCACAGGGTTATCGGTCCATTTCTAACGAGCGGATCATCGTACAGTGTTTTAAGCTCCTCTTTGGTACCTTCCCCCAACGTTAGGAGCCGAGAGAGTCCGGTCGTTACCGATCATGCACGAAGCTCAAAAAAGCCGGTTGGCGTTCAATTTAAATGTCTATATTGAAAGTTTGATAGCATTCGCATAGTTCGTACATTAATTAAAAAAAAAATATTTTTTTTCTTCAAAATGTTTGTAATTAATGATTTATGCTAATTATATATATTCGTCAAAATTTAAGTAGTGTATGGGCACTTTTCAACTGGTTAAAATGCTTATGAATAATTTTCATTGTATTATTCGAACTAATTTACGGACTGAAGAAACAATCAGAGGGCAATGCGATCAAGAACTAATTTTTACATTCTCCTCCTGTAATGAGAAGGTAATAGATTTGTGTAAAATTTGACTCCCCCTCTCCCGGTTTTGTCGAATGTCCACATTTTAAGACACTCTGAACCCAAAAAACAGGTTTTTACCAATTTTATGTCTGTCTGCCTGCCTGCATGTAGATTTTTAGTTTGTTAGCACGATAACTTTCAAAAGAATTAGCCTATTGGATTAAGTTTTGGTATACTCCTCAAGTATTCTGAAAGGAAGGTCAAGTTCGTTAGCCTGCCAATATTAATGAAAATCCAAAAAGTGAGCACATTTTGAAAATTTATGAGAACACTTTTTTTAATATTTGGAAATTCTATGGACGGATAATAATAGTACTCAAAAAGGCGAATCAAATATTCACATGACTTTTTTTGATGGAAGAAAAATTACCCGAGTTATAGCATTTACAACATTCCTGAAAACAAATTAAAATGAACATTTTAAGCTAAAAAACGCACGATATGAAAAAAAGACGAGAAAAGAAAAATGTTTCTTTTTAAAAACCCTACAATATTGTTAGGAGACATTTTTTAATTTCCTTGCAAAATCAAATTTTTTAATTTTTATCGCAAAAAAAAATAATCAAAAATCAAAAATTCCATTTTGCGATCAAACTATAGTAGATACGAAAAAAGGTGAATGGAAAAAAATTGTGCACTAAAAAAAGATCTAAATTTTTTTTTTCAATCACTTTTTCATGGGACGCGTAGTTTTTGTTTCATTTGTAAAAAACTGGCTTGAGAATAAAATAAATTAAATTTTTGGACAAACGACACAAACCAAGAAAAAAATTAATAGATACATATCATGTTATAATATTTTGAAATCAAATATCGAGCGCGAAGCGCGAATGTGTGGATGAGAATGTGTTCCTTAAGGTCGATAGAACCTTAAGTAAAGTAGATCTTCTCTTTAACATATTAATAATCACTTCGTACGTAGAGGTTTTGATAATCTTATAATATTCGCAAATAAACTTTTTCTTTTCATCTAAGCCGAACACGAAGTGCAAAAAACTAGAGAAACCGAGAGTAAAGCATTTTTTTTTCGAAATGTTTGTAATTATTGATTTATGCTAATTATATATATTCGTCACAATTTGAGTAGTGCGCACATTACAACTGGTTAAAATGCTTATAAATGAATTTCATTGTATTTTTATGACTAATTTACGGACTGAAGAAACAATCAGAGGGCAATGCAATCAAGAAATAATTTTTTTAATTTTTATATTTTAACAGTTTGAAAATGTAGAATAGAATAGAATTTTATTTCTCCATGAACATTCTCATTAGACTTTTACATATACTACCTTTGTACCTTCTGAGTATAATACTTTTACTTTGGCACTTTTTGCCATGCTTCGTAGTTACAAAAATCACATGTTTAGCTCATTCATGCTATTCTCCGCTTATTATTCTTTTACAATAATTTATTCTTAAATTGCTTGATATTGCCACTTGATATTCTCCCTTTCATGAACCTTATTTTTTAAAATCTTTCAACTGAACAATTTTTCAGTTCAGCCTAAATTATTAATAAATTATGATGAATTATAAAATAATTATGATAAATTAATTATGACTAAATTATGATAGAAAAAAAGTGAGTGTTTCGTACTTACTTTTTCCGTCAGAACTTAACGCAATAAACAAACAGGCGGTTGCTCTTTTTGTACTTTCTTGAATATTTTTAGTTATAGTAATAGGACAATATATATCATATATACAAGATGCTACGAAAATCAAGTCACAATTGACAGTTGAAGGTTTGAAAAAATATAAAACAACGCTATCATTTTTAATGCTCTAAATGGATAGATAAATCAACAAATTTGTAAAGTTTTAAAATTATATCATCTTAAGCAATTTTAAGTTAAAAACATTAAAAATGGAGAGACTAAAATTTTTTCAACCGAAAACTTTTAAAAATAGTATTAATAACTGTTCAATTGTTATTTATACATAAAAATTTGTTTTGAAATCTTTTCAAATATTCCCTCAAAATTATTATTTTTCAAAACAAAAATCACATTAAATTTTCGCATGAATCTTAAGAAATTTTTTTAATTATCTTTAAACCTTTCAAAATCCTGAAAAAGCTTAAAAATTTTATTTAAAAATCTTTAAAAATCTTAATTTTCTTTTAAATTTTTTGAAATTTTCTCATATTTTAAATTACTTTCCAAATTTTTGCGAAGTTTACAAAATTCAGAATGGGTTTCTTTCGAAAAATAATTACTCGAAAATATGAATAAGGTTCTGTAATTAAATTACAGGTCATTTTCCAAGTTTCCACGTCAAATCGCCACCTTGTTGTGTTACACATTTTTTGTAGGTTTATTTTTATTAGAGTGCTCAGTTTTGTATCGAAGAAAAAACATTTTTATATTGAAATTTTCCAAAGAAGATGCAAGCGAGAAAGTAATCAAAGATGAAATTATAAGCGACGATTGAAAGAAACAGACTGTTAACCAACTTTAGTTCAGCTAAGTATTGTAGAAATTCAAATACTAAAGTTTTTATATAATAATAATAATAGATCTTTATTAAGATGCCAACAAAACATATACTAAGTATTCCGAAAATATTAATGGAAGGGGCACTTGAAGAGCCGAGGTACAGCTTAAAGCTGCTTTGCAACCCAACCTAAAATGGATTTGATTATACAGAATAACGCTCATGAAAGGAAGAATATCAAGTGGTAATATTAAGCAATTTCAGAATAAATGATTGTAAGAAGAATAAGCGGAGAATGGAATGAATGAGCGAAACATGTGATTTTTGTAACTACGAAGCATGGCAAGAAGTGCCAAAGTAAAAGTATTATATTCAGAAGGTACAAAGATAGTATATGTAAAAGTCTAATGAGGATGTTCATGTGGAAATAAAATTCTATTCTATTCTACATTTTCAAACTGTAAAAATATGAAAATTAAACAAATTAATTCTTGATTGCTTTGCCCTCTGATTGCTTCTTCAGTCCGTAAATTAGTTCTAATAATACAATGAAATTCATTCATAAGCATTTTAACCAGTTGAAATGTGCCCTTGCACTACTCAAATTGTGACGAATATATATATAATTAGCATAAATCAATAATTACAAACATTATAAAAAAAAACAATTCTTTTCTTTCTAAATTAATGTATGAACTATGCGAATGGTATCAAACTTTTAATGTAGGCATTTGAATTGCGCGCCAACCGGCTCTTTTCAGCTTCGTGCATGATCGGTAACGACCGGACTCTCTCGGCTCCTAACGTTGGGGGAAGGTACTAAAGAGGAGCTCAAAACACTGTACGATGATCCGCTCGTCCATTTCTATATGTCGATGGTATAGAGTATTTCCACTTGTGACGTCATTTCAAAATGTCCGAACACTCCATTGCATTGTATACACTGTAAAAAATGAACTCGAAATTTCACATATTCTGTCGTGGTAAAATTTCACTGATGCATCCTGATGCATAAAATACGCCGCGGCAGCGCATGCAATTTCACATCAGTTGGTGAAAATTACATTGTCGGTCGCCGGAAATGAAAGGACCCTGCACAAGCGTGGTAATTTTCCGCCGACTGTCGTTGTAATCTTACGAACTAAAGTAGCAGGTTTCCACGGTACCAAGCGGAATATTACTATGAGTCGGCAATTTTACGTTTGGAATTATGTGATTTTAAATTTTCAAGCGTTTTAATGTGTTGCAATCTCGTTGTAATGTGTTGCAATTGTTCAATAAAATTTATTATATATTCATATATAGTGTTTCGGATTTCGCGATTCATAATTATTAATGATTATTTATTCGTCTTTTGAGGTTGAAGAGTATTGAAAGGTAAGTGAATTTGAATACACTTATAAGTGGGAAAAGATGGAAACGTGTCGGCGTGCTTGTACAAAAACATAACCCCAATTTATTGTATTTGGAGTTATCTACAGATTATTCCAAATAGAATAAATGTAGGTTACTGCCAAAATTAGGTACATCAAAAAATGTGCATAGAGCAATTAAAGACTTGAACATTATTCTCCTTTAGCTCCAAAGCACGCAAGACAGTGCAACGTCGTAGCCTGGAATCCAGTCGATCCGAATCACAATCAGATGCCATAAAACCAATCGCAGAAGCTGGTGTATCTGAAAGGACGCATTCTCTCGCGTAGTTCGATAACGCATTTGTTATGAGTTATAAGTTTCACCTGCAACCTTTTTAAACGTTTTGATTCATGTATCTATCGTCTTAATACAAATAAATAACAACAAATTTAAATTTAATGTCTAATTTATTTTATTCTTTGAAATACAAATTTTCCGCATCTGAATTATACTACTGAATATTACGTATTATTTTGTGAATTTAGAAACTCGCTGTAGGTAAAAATCCATTAGTAGCTTCGAAATTTTACCACTAGGTGGGAATGTTACGATCGACATTTTAAAATTCCCAGTAGAGTGGGATTTTACCATTCGTGGCGGAAAGTTACCACGTTCGTGCAGGGTCCTTTTATTTCCGCCGCCTGGCGATGTAAAATTTCGTTGATTTTTTTTACAGTGTACACAGCGTCGCGTGTATTATCTTAGTCAAAGAATTGTGTTTTTCGACAAATTAAAAACGTCTATTGAATACCTTTTGAGTTTATCTGGTGAAGTGAAGGTCCGTTATTTTAATAAACTAAGTGCAATTAACAATTCAGATCTCTATACGCTCTGAAAAGTGAGGAATTTTCCAGAAGTATTAGTGATGCACCCGTAGTAAGTGAGTTCGATCTTATATTATATAAGTAGTATAATAAGTATAAGAAACTTTTCAGAAAAATTGATTGAACCCACTTATATATTGTCTTACATGAGTCGAACAAAACTTGCAGCGAATTTTAACGGGAAGGCTGTTGGACCCTGAGCTCTAACCTCATAATCTCATCACCTCACTTTACTGAATAAATACTGGAATTAAATCATTTTTAAACACTGAGCAGTATTCATTCTTTAAATTAGAATATGTATGCATAGGGAGAAACTGTTTAATTTAACAGCTTTTGCATGAAATTAAATTTTCAAATGGTAACTTCATAACTAACCTCAACAATCAAAACTTTTGTATTACGCAAAAATTATCAGAGTGAACACTTTTTCCTATTGTGTTCGCCCTTTTATTTAAAACCAGAGTACCGTTAAGTATTTAAAAAATATTTGATGCTAGTATTTATTGAGTGAAATGAGGCAATTGAATTTGGAGGTTAGAACTTGATTACTTCAGCCTTGTGTAAAGTGCATCTAGTTTATCTTACCTGATATAAAATGGTTTGAGCAAATTGTTGCATTTCTTATCAGCAACTCACTTAAAGGACCACGTTTAATCGCACTTATCCATTTTTCACGTCTTTTTTTCGATAACTATTTTTTCTGCAAAGTGCACACTGTAAAGAAAAATTTTGTAACTTTACCACTGCGTTTTTGTAATCATACCAAAACTTGTAAAATTACTTTCTTCATAGTTATGAACCTTCCTAGTTTTAAATGAAAAATATCACTTTCAATTAAGTAGTTTCACAAGATTTTGTGAATTTGCCTCTTTAAAAATAGGTAAGAATTGGACTCTCATTGGACTCTCTGGCAGTCCAATTCTTACCTACTTTTAAAGAGGTGAATTCACATAATCTTGTGAAACTACTTCATTGAAAGTGATGTTTTCATTTAAACCTAGTAAGTTCACAACTATGAAGGAAGTAATTTTACAAGTTTTGGTAAGATTACAAAATAGCAGTGGTAAAGTTACAATATTTTTTTTTTGCAGTGTATGCCCCGGCCGGACTGGCATGCATTTTGTTTGTTTCTTTTATAATAGCTGGAATTTGATGAAATGATATTCCATGGTCCCCTGCTTTGTTCTGCGTACAACCCACAATAAAACACGAAAGTACCATTTTCTTAAAATAAAGAATTAATTGATCCTCGAAAAGTATTGTTACGTCCCAGGATCTTCAGTAGAATTTCATTCCATTTTAGCCATTTGTTGATTCGTTGAAGGAGAGTTCGGAATGCAGCCGTTGAGTGGTGGAAACCACTGCCGCTAAACTAGGTCAAGTTTAAATAAAAACACCATTGTTTATGTTCACTGAATCACAAAATTTATTCAATAGTTTTGTTTTAATTTTATTGTTCACAGTTTTGGTTGATGCACATGAGTGCAATAATTAATCGCGAAGCGCGTCGTGTTAGAAGCTTGTAATTATTTGATTCTTTGATTTACGTTGAATCACAATTTTCATAATAGCAAAATTACAAAACTGAGAGTCGCAGGTTTAAAGTTGTTTCAACGGTTTTCGAAGTACAGAATTTGCCCTTTTTTGGCTGCGCGTGCTTTTTTATAACCTAAAAATGGGATGAGATTTAATCCCTCTCCTCGGCCATGAAACCAATCACATTGCTTACGTCATGGAATTTTCCTACAGATTAGCCAATAAGAAAGTAGGTCAATTTGCTACGCCTACAGGATATGAGTCAAAAAATGAGTCATTTGATGATTGACATGTCTAAACACGAAAAAATCTAAATAAGTCCAAAGTCAATTCTACATCCGGTCTGACTGGCGCCATACACTCATTAATGATACTAAATTTAGGCCTATGACTTGCAACCTATTTAGGCTTTGTAATATGAAGTTTCTCATACTTGAAACTTCCTTTCAAGTTTTTTTACTTTAACGTTATTTTATATTTGTATTTCAGATTCTGCTAATTTAAAATGATTCAAATCGAATCTGGAGCTTCTTGCCGCGCTCCCTAGAGTTCGCTGGTGTGCATTTTAATTCGCAAACGGACCACACCGTCACACCTCCCACCTACTAATAAAAGGTGTCACAATGAGATACCTTTTATAATCAGTAGCACTAACCTGTCATGTGCGTAGTAATTCATCCTAGCAAAAGATTCTAATCTTTATAATTTTTGATAATTAAAGTGAAAGAAAATCAAATTCTCATTGTTCTGATATCAGTCGTGAACTGTAGTGCAAAATTAGTAATTTCTTTTTACATTTTCATTGAAGACTGAATGTATTCCAGCACTCACAAAAATGTAGAATTTTTATTTGTAAAATTATTATAATAATATTAAATAAGAACTATTTCTTTGTGTCTTTTAAGCCTCTTTCTCTTTATTTTCAGATTTTCAACCCTTGTTCTGGCTTCTACATGGAAACTTAGGTGAGTAATTCAAAAATTTATTTATTTTTTTTTATACGCCTTTAAAATTAGTAATACAAATTTTAGATTATTTTACTTATTTTGATTTAAAAAAATTTTATCGAAAAGAAACACAGAAGTGTCCTCCCAATCATGAACTTAAAAATTATCTTATTCATTATTAATTTCTTTTAACTAATACATTTCTTCTAGTTCATTTTAAGAGTTTTATTTTTAGCATTTCATTTCAAAATTTATTTCTTTCAGTCTTGAAGAGGACTATCCACTAATTGTAGCTTATGTAAATTAACGACCTTGGTTTTGTTCGTTCTTTCATCCCTAATCTGAGCATTAGCCTCTCCAATCATTTTTCTATCACGCATTGTCCTTCAAAGAAAGGATCAAATTTTTTGTCATTTCTGATTTCAACTTTTAGGGCTACCTTGCTTCCTACACGAAAATTTTGAGGATTTGCTGTGCGATCATAATATAATTTTGACTTTCTTTTAGCAATCTCAAGTCGTTCATGTGCCAGCTTTTGGGAATCATCTAGTTTATGTAACAAATCTTGGAGATATTTTGTATACACTGTAAAAAAATCAACGAAATTTTATATCGCCAGACGGCGGAAATAAAAGGACCCTGCACGAACGCGGTAACTTTCCGAAGTTGCTAATTCACAAAATAATACGTAATACTCAGTGAACGATTATTAAAATTACTTTCGAGATGTGGAAAATTTGTATATCACAGAATAAAATAAATTAGACATTAAATTTCCATTTGTTGTTATTTATTTGTATTAAGATGAAAGATACGTCAATCAAAACGTTCAAAAAGGTTGCAGGTGAAACTTATAACAAATGCGATTGGTTTTATGGCATCTGATTGTGATTCGGATCGACTGGATTCCAGGCTACGACGCTGCACTGTCTTGCGTGCTTTGGAGCTAAAAGAGAATGATGTTTAAGTCTTTAATTGCTCTATGCACATTTTTTGATGTACCTAATTTTGGCAGTATAACCTACATTTATTGTATTTGGAATAATCTGTAGATTACTCCAAATACAATAAATTGCGGTTATGTTTTGGTACAAGCACGCCCACACGTTTCCATCTTTTCCCACATATAAGTGTATTCAAATTCACTTACCTTTCAATACTCTTTAACTTCAAAAGACGAATAAATAATTATAAATCGAGAAATGCGAAACACTATATATGAATATATAATAAATTTTATTGAACAATTGCAACACATTACAACGATTGCAACACATTAAAACGGTTGCAAATTTAAAATCACATAATTCCAAACGTAAAATTACCGACACATAGTTATATTCCACATAGTACCGTGGAAACCTGCTACTTTACTTCGTAAGATTACAACGACAGTCGGCGGAAAATTACCACGCTAGTGCAGGGACCTTTTATTTCCGGCGACCGACGATGTAATTTTCACCAACTGATGTGTAATTGCATGCGCTGCCGCGGCGTATTTTATGCACCAGTGAAATTTTACCACAACAGAATATGTAAAAATTTCGAGTTCATTTTTTACAGTGTACATATTCATTTTCCTATAACAGTTTGTCGTACACAGAGTACGCGTCAAATTCAAACTGCGCGGTCATAATAACAAAATGGTGGAAGTAAGCGGTTGCGTGACTTGGACGAAACGGAGCTTTGAAGTGGCTAGACCATGTACTTATTGGATCATGGATGTATATACACGACAAACGTATGCGCACCGAAGTGCGCACCAGAATCATCACATTGACGGTCACCCAATCTGATATGGTTTTGTTGATTTTCTCTTGTCTTTTTCTTGTGTCGTGTAGCGAATGTCCCCAAAGTGGATCTCAACAGTTGTGAATCAAAAACAGGAAGTGATGTAGTTGGTGTGACATTATTTACGGTAAAGCTTAAAATAAAAGACGACAAAATAACGAATTGTCAGCAGTAAAATTGATCACCGGCCGGTGTAGTGCCGCGTGTTTATAACAAAATGTCCGTAAACGAAGAATTTCAAGGGCTTCCTGTGGATGTCCTTCCATATCATTATAACATCACTTTAACACTTGATTTTAGGACATTTACATCTGCTGGAGCGCAAGATGTTTTCATAGACGTAAGTGTAATTTACGAGTACATATATATATATATATATATATATATATATATGTATGCACACAGGGTGACTCATTTTAATCTTTATCCCAAATGTCTTCTAAACTACCCCATCAACATAAAAAACGGTTCATACGAAAGTTGATCAGGACAAAGGGGGCCATTTAACTGTACCATTGCTTTTGACCTTGAGGTCATTTCAAGGTCAAGACTATTTTAAAAAATGGAAACCCCTATTTTTTACTGCAGATTTTAATAGAGCGGAAAATTTTACGTAAAAAATGTACCACGGAAATTTTGTTTTTGTGACCTTGAAGAGGTCAAAAAGCAAGGTCAACTGTACAAAAACGATCAGATGCCCTTTTGCTGAATTTACGTGGTTTTCTGGTTAAAGCAAACGTTTAAGATGCTTTTAAAACATTGATAAAATGTAAAAGTGTGAACCACCTTTCGAGGTCATTTAAAGGTCAAGACGATTTTTCAAAATAGAAATCCCTATTTTAGACTGCAGACTCGTAAAGCACACACACACACACACACACATATATATATATAATTAAAAAAAAAGTTAAACAACCACCGCAGGGTACCACTAAGAGCAACTGCCATCTAAAAAAAAAATGTCAATAGCCCCCAGTAGAACCGCGGTAAAATACACCTATGGCCACGTCTCACATCCGTGAGATGGGTGGTCACAGGGCACGTCGAAATCACAACGACAGGCCGGCGAAACCCTCGTGTGGCTTGAGGACACGAAGCGACCCAAGGATGACAGCTTTCTGCATCCATCTCGCAAGTGCCTTGGCATATTTTTGGCACATTTTTGGCACGGGGGTATGGCTTTAAGGTTACGAACCAGTGATAATTTAGCACCTCCGAGAGCACCTATCACAAGGACAATTACTCGTACCGAATATTTTGGGTACAGTCGTTGCAGCTCTCTTCTAAGGTCTTGATACTTCTCTTTTTCTTTCTCCTTTGCAGTGATGTTGTATTCGGACGGAGCCGAGAATTCGATCACGAATATCGTTCGTTTCTCGAAGTCTTGGAGAACAATGTCAGGACTCGAGTGCGCAACGGAGACTGCTGCCCGAAAATCGTAGTTCCAGAAAATCTGGCACTTCTCGTTTCGGACAATTGACTCTATATCCCTTGGAGCGTTCGGCAGGGCGGGGTCGCGACCAACACCGTAAGAGCGACAAAGGTGGTAATAAAGTACTCTTAGGGCCGCATTATGTCTATAGATATACGTTGTTCCTGCGTGGGTCGGACACCCCGATAGTATGTGTTCTAGGTACTCAGCGTGTGCATGACACGCTCTGCACCTATCACTGGGAACTTCCTAACATAAAATGCGGGCGCGGTATGCTAAGGTGGAGATTACACCGTCCTGGCATGCGAAAATGAAGCCCTCTGTACCTGAATTGATCCCTGATGATTTGAGGAAAGCAAAAGTTTGCTCCTTTGACAAGGACTGTTTTTCTGCATTTCTGTGAAAGTTTCCGTGCATATGCTTGTCGAGTAGCTCTTGGTGAAATTTTCTAACCTCTGCTTTCTCTACTTCGGATTTTAGACGTGAAGCATCTAGATGGAGTAATGCACTTTCCTCACTTCTGATGTTGAAATTCAGGCCAAGGGCCTCGGCAGCTTGCTCCGCGGCTTTGTAAAGGAACGCTCCTTCGCCAATCATCTCGTGGTTTCTGACCATCTTTAGGAGAGGATCTCTGCCATTCGCAACTATGTAAGCTGCACTTTAAACAATTCGGTTATGAAGACATTGGAGATTCAGAAGTCCGCGTCCGCCTTGACGGCGTGAAATGTATAATCGTGGAACTGACGAATTGATATGCAAGCTTTTATGCATATGCATGATCTTACGCGTGGTGACATCAAGAGCCTTAAGCTCGTTCTTCGTCCATTGAACCACCCCAAACGAGTAGAGTAGAACCGGGACAGCAAGCATGTTGGTCGCAGATACCTTGTTCAACGCCGACAGATTGGAAGACCAAATCTGTCTAAGAAGATGCTTGTATCTGCTTCGGAGAGACTCCTTCACTGATGTTACGTCCTGAATGCGGCTTTGAGGCACGTCCAGGTATGTATACGTCACTCCAGTATTAAGATGTTCAATAACACTTATATCCACAAGCTCAGGGTCCTTGGGATCGCCAGTAATCTTTCCTTCCTTGAGATGAATTTTAGCACACTTGTCCAAATCAAAGTCCATCCCAATCTCTCCT
Organism: Andricus quercusramuli; assembly: GCA_932178445.1. Taxonomy (NCBI): domain Eukaryota; kingdom Metazoa; phylum Arthropoda; class Insecta; order Hymenoptera; family Cynipidae; genus Andricus; species Andricus quercusramuli. Next base: position 10,192 of record CAKNXH010059718.1, on the reverse strand, counting down.
GTGTAGTTCTTGACGATATTTATAGCAGTTTGAAGTTTGCTTTTACCAGCGGCATAGATCTTCAGGTCATTTATATAAAATACATGAGTTACCTTATGCTCACGCTGATTAGTGTCGCCAAAGAGGTATCTAGGAGAATTTCGCAGTGCGAGAGGTAGAGGCAGAAGTGTGATGCAAAAAAGCAAAGGGCTCATACTATCCCCTTGAAAGACGCCCCTCTGGAAGGTGACCTTGTTCGTCGTCAGACGATGATTCCTAGATGAGATGGTAAATCTAGTTTTCCAAAGAGGCATCAGTCTCTCTATGCATCTCACTATGTGTGGATGTACCTTCAAGCTTTCCAACAGACAGATGATAAGTCTATGAGAGGTTGAATCGAAAGCTTTCCGGTAGTCAATCCAGGCCATTGACAGGACGCGCTGATGGGCGGCAGCGTCTTTACAGACACACCTGCCAATTAGCAGGTTCTCTCGACAGCCTGCTACACCTTTTTTCGAGCCTCGTTGTTCGTACATCTCTCGCCATACAGGCTCAATTCGTCGAACGATCCTGTTGTTTAGGACAGCTGTAAAGATCTTATACAGTGTGTTCAAACAAGTTATTGGCCTGTAATTCTCTGGGTTAGACAAGTTGCCTTTTTTCGGCAGGAGTATAGGGCGTCCTAACACTAGCCACTGCGGAATGGGCGTCTCCGACTTTAAATATGAGGTGAATATGCGGGCCAAATGTGGGTGTATAAAAGTAAACTTCTTCCACCAAAAGTTCTTGATACAATGTGGTCCAGCGGCGGAAAAGTTCTTCGTGCCTCTAAGTGCTTTTTTCACCTCTTCGGCAGTGACTGATGGACATTCCTCCTCAGATTTTATGAGGTTGTCGCAAAACTCCTTGAAGCGGATGATATTGTTAGTATCTTCTTTCATCTCTAGTGCTTTCGGGATCTCGTACACCTCTCTCCAAAAAATCTCTACCTCCTTGGGCTTGGGTGGATTTTTTACAGAAACAGGAAGATCGCTGAAGAGGCGCGATGGGTCAGCGAGAAACTGTTGATTCTCCCAAATCCATCTCTCCCTCTTCTGTAATCAACTCCTTACGTCAGATAACAGCCGTACTTTGTCAACAATATGCTGCTTGATTGTCAGCTGCTTTGACTTGTTTAGTGTGTGATTCAAAATCCTTAGTTCTTGGGCGAACTTTCGAACCCTTTCCGTAAACGGTCTACCAGATGTTAATGTAGTCAATAACAAATGGAACACGGGACGCATTCTGTCTTGTCCATCCAATTTTCTTGTTGAGCTGATGCAAGCGTCTTTTGGTCTTTTGATCCATCGTCGGTTTTAGCCTTCAATTTGAATCAGCCAAAGCTCTCGCAGCACCATAAACTGAGCAATTGATGGTCCAGAGGTGGGACTCTTGCGAGATATCTCCACGAAGGGAGGCATACATTTCAGCCAGATCTTGGGGCTTAAGAGGAATTTGCATGTTGACGTTCCTCCTTGTACTGAAATTGCGATAATCTCTCAGGAGGTGCCTGCTTTCTGCGTTTGGTCTTAATGTCGCTTCTTCATCTTCGTCTGCAGCTTGATCAAGCAGCGGTTGGGGGAGCGCGATAATGCTGGCATCGTAGCAGTCTAGCATGTCATTCTTAAGTTGATCCGTTCACTCGATGTGGGCGTTTCGCCGGTTCGTCGTCGTGTTTCCATCTAAATTATTTTCAGCACCCCGAACTCCAGGATGATCGGCATTGTTTGCCGATCCATTGTTGGGTGCTCTGCGCGTTCGATCGTTTTGAACCGCATCTACAACATTTTGGTGTCTTGGTGGTTTCATTGTTGTTCCCACGAGCAGCTAGGGAAAGGGTTCGTCCATCCTTGCAGAGCCCCGCGTGCAAGGATAAGGCTGGTACTCTGAGAGGTTGCCCGGTATCCCAGAGTCACCATTTGAGACACCTTACCCAGGTGCCATCCAGCTTTCGGTACGGTTGTTACACCTTCGCTTAGGGGTTTTTTTTTTTCAGGAACATCCCTGGACAATTGTCCGCGACTGCTTATTAATTATTGTAACCATATCCAGTAGAAACCTTTGGTACAGGAACCCTGTACCCGCAACTCGAGGACGCGTTCGGTAGCTTTGTCATAGGCCCTTCGGTTCTATTCCAAAGGAATTGAAACCGCAGTACGCACAGATAGCGATACGCATTGTCTGCAGTAAAGATTAATAAAGTTGATTCATACGGGACATAGTTTAAAACGTTCAAGATTGTAAAGTATATATGAGGCGCTCAGAGGAAAAACGTGATAAGTCCTATGTTCTAACATAGAACTTATCACGTTTATAGAACTTATCACGTTTTTCCTCTGAGCGCATATTCACCCCATATTTAAATTCGGAGACGCCCATTCCGCAGTGGCTGGTATTAGAGCGCAATATACTCCTGCCGAAAAAAGGCAATTTGTCCAACCCAGAGAATTACAAGCCAATAACTTGTTTGAACACACTGTATAAGATCTTTACAGCTGTCCTAAACAACAGGATTGTTCGACGAATTGAGCCTGCATGGCGAGATATGTACGAACAACGTGGCAAAGGTGGCAAAGTCAAAGGTGTGTCTGTAAAGACGCTGCCGCCCATCAGCGCGTCCTGTCAATGGCCTGGATTGACTACCGGAAAGCTTTCGATTCAACCTCTCACAGACTTATCATCTGTCTGTTGGAAAGCTTGAAGGTATATCCACACATAGTGAGATGCATAGAGAGACTGATGCCTCTTTGGAAAACTAGATTTACCATCTCATCTAGGAATCATCGTCTGACGACGAACAAGGTCACCTTCCAGAGGGGCGTCTTTCAAGGGGATAGTATGAGCCCTTTGCTTTTTTGCATCACACTTGTGCCTCTACCTCTCGCACTACGAAATTTTCCTAGATACCTCTGTGGCGACACTAATCAGCGTGAGCATAAGGTAACTCATGTATTTTATATAGATGACCTGAATATCTATGCCGCTGGTAAAAGCAAACTTCAAACTGCTATAAATATCGTCAAGAACTACACAGGAGAGATTGGGATGGTCTTTGGTTTGGACAAGTGTGCTAAAATTCATCTCAAGGAAGGAAAGATTACTGGCGTTCCCAAGGACCCTGAGCTTGTGGATATAAGTGTTATTAGACATCTTAATACTGGAGTGACGTATACATACCTGGACGTGCCTCAAAGCCGCATTCAGGACGTAACATCAGTGAAGGAGTCTCCGAAGCAGATACAAGCATCTCCTTCGACAGATTTGGTCTTTCGATCTGTCGGTGTTGAACAAGGTATCTGCGACTAACATGCTTGCCGTCCCGATTCTACTCTACTCGTTTGGGGTGTTTCAATGGACGAAGAACAACAACGTCAAGAAGTTCCCAGTGATAGTTGCAGAGCGTGTCATGCACACGCTGAGTACCTAGAACACATACTATCTGGGTGTCCGACCCACGCAGGAACGACGTACATCTATAGACATAATGCGGCCCTAAGAGTACTTTATTACCATCTTTGTCGCTCTTATGGTGTTGGTCGTGACCCTGCCCTGCCGAACGCTCCAAGGGATATAGAGTCAATTGTCCGAAACGAGAAGTGCCAAATTGTCTGGAACTACGGTTTTCGGACAGCAGTCTCCGTTGCTCACTCGAGACCTGACATTGTTCTCCAAGACTTCGAGAAACGAACTATATTCGTGATTGAATTCTCGGCTCCGTCCGAATACATCACTTCAAAGGAGAAAGAAAAGGAGAGGTATCAAGACCTTAAGAGAGAGTTGCAGCGACTGTACCCAAGGTATTCGGTGCGAGTAATTGTCCTTGTGATTGGTGCTCTCGGAGGTGCGAAACTATCACTAGTTCATAACCTTAAAGCCATACCCGCGTGCGAAAAATGTACCAAGGCACTTGCTAGATGGATGCAGAAAGCTGTCATCCTTGAGTCGCTTCGTGTTCTCAAGACACACGAGGGTTTTGCCGGCCTGTCGTTGTGATTTCGTCGTGCCCATTGAACACCCATCCCACGGTTGTGGGGCGTGGCCATAGGTGTGATTTACCGCGGGTACCACCCTGCGGTGGTTGTTTAACTCTTTTTTTTAAATTATATATATATATATATATATATATATATATATATAGCATTCATGTGGCTGCAAAACTTGATTTTCGAAATTCCCGGATTTTCCCCTGTCCATTAATATTTAAAGACCAGAATTCTAATCTTGTAACATTTTTATTGTAGAATCTTTTATAAATTCAATAAAAAATATTAAATATAAATTTTGAAATTTATTTTTCTTGACAGTTATTTGAAGAGTGCTTCCTACAAAAATTCCCTGACTTTTGCAATTTAAAAAAAAATTTTTTCCTCTCTGATTTGCAAATTCTCCCTGGCCTTCGACTACCTTGATATATAGTTATTCCATAATTTAATGTCATTGTTGATTTAAATTGTGTTCTATGATTTAAAATAGGTGAAAGAATCTACAAATAAAATTCTACTAACTGCTGCAGACCTCAAGATTAAGAATGTGGCTTTCCACAATAAAAATGGAACTGTTGTTGCTTCTCAAGAAGTATCTGTTGATGCTGCAGAAGAAAAAGTAACAATTATGTTTCCTGAAAAAATTCCCGTGGGGAAACCTGGTCACTTGCATTTTGAATTTCAAGGAGAAATTAATGATAAAATGAGAGGCCTGTATCGCAGCAAGTACACAGGGTAAGGAATAAAATAGCAAGAGGAGAATTCATCTGTTAACATTGCTTAACTTCATTTTAATTTCATCGTAGGTAATCTTTAATCCCTAGATATTCAAAGTCTCATTTTCTTAAATTTAGAATTTTATTTCAGGGTTGATGGAACTACTAAATATGCAGCAGTAACTCATTTTGAGCCAACATGTGCCAGACGTTGTTTTCCTTGTTGGGATGAACCCATTTTTAAAGCAACTTTTGATATAACATTGAAGGTTCCTACAGGCCTCACGGCTGTATCCAACATGGTATTTTATTATAATTATATATTATTATTTTACTTAAAATCGGTGTTGTTAAAAGATTATATAAAAAATGAATCTTTTTTACTTGCTTCCCTATATTTGGGTATACATATACTTGACTAAATTGACCTGCAAGTGTATTTTCAATTATTGGATTTAAAATAACTGAAATTAAGATATTTGAAGTGTATAAGAGTATAGATACAATAATTCGAATATTGATTCCAGCCAGTGAAGTCTGAAGTAAAACATGAAAATACAACAAGGTGGAGCTTCGAAAGAACTCCCATTATGTCAAGTTACCTCGTAGCTTTTGTTGTAGGAGAATTCGACTACCTAGAGGGGAAAACTAGCGATGGATTAGTTACGAAAGTCTATACTCCCAAAGGAAAAGCAGATCAGGGTCAGTTTGCCTTGGACATCGCCACAAGAGCGATTCCCTTGTATAACGAGTATTTCGGAATACCCTACTCCCTACCAAAGCTCGATCTGATTGCAATAGCTGATTTTGCTTTCGGTGCCATGGAAAACTGGGGTCTTGTCGCTTATAGAGAAACTCGTATTCTAGTGGACTCACAAAACACATCCATTGAGACTAAACAAGCTATCGCGTTGGTTGTCTGTCACGAATTGGCGCACAAGTGGTTTGGCAATCTCGTCACGATGAAATGGTGGGATGAGCTTTGGCTGAAGGAAGGCTACGCTTCATTCATGGAATTCTTCGCCACTGACAAAATATTTCCCGAATACGAGAGCTGGACACAATTCGCGAATCTCGTACACAAACGAGCTCTGCAGTTAGACGCCCTCAAGAGCACTCATCCGATTCACGTTCCAGTCAATCGCCCAGCTGATATTGATGAGATTTTCGATAAAATCACATACTGCAAAGCTCCTAGTGTCATCAGAATGCTATATTATTACATAGGAGACGAAGATTTTAAGAAGGGTATGAGTCAGTATCTAAAAAAGTTCTCTTATTCTAACGCTGTATCTGATGACCTATGGACGGCATTGGAAGAATCCAGTAAGAAACCAATTCGAGCTATAATGCCAACATGGATCAAACAGAGAGGTTTCCCTATAGTGACTATTCAACACCGCTGGGAAGGAAGCGATCTGGCATTGACCTTCTCCCAGAAGAAGTTTATCGCTGATGGTTCAGATGATCCTGAAAAAAGTGTATGGATGATACCTTTGAACGTGGCCACCTCTCCATCTCCTGAACAGGCGATCTTCAGTACGGTGATGAACGAAAGGACGAAGGAAGTATTGCTTAAGGATGTACCTAAAGATGCTTGGGTTAAAGTCAATCCAGGAACGGTTGGCTTTTACAGGACAAGTTACAGTTCCGACTTGCTAGAACTTTTGCTTCCAGCTATGGCAAGCGGCATGTTGTCCGTCTCAGATAGATTCGGTGTCATCGATGACATGTTCGCTTTTGTCCAAGCTGGTCAGGTTTCTACAGTGGAATTTTTACGCCTGGTGCAAACCTTCAAGGAAGAAGAGAATGGAACTGTCTGGTCTAGCATTATCAGCTCTTTGGATAAGATACAAATATTAGTAGCAGATTTGGACTTTGATAGCTCTTTTAAGGCTTTTGCTCGATCACTGCTGCGTTGTATCAATTTGAAATTAGGCTGGGATCCTAAACCTAAGGAAAGTCATCTGAGCAGTGTGCTTAGATCAAACGTTCTAGAAACTATGGTTTCTCTTCAAGAAGAAAGCACCATTCAGGAAGCAAAAGATCGCTTCCTATTACATGTTTCTGGAAAAACTATTCTGTCACCAGATCTACGAAGTCTAGTGTACCGTGCGATTCTCTCCACTGGAGATAAAGCAACTTTCGAGAAAATGTTGAAATTATACAGAGAGACGGATTTAAGTGAAGAGAAGGCGCGAATATTGAAAAGCCTTGGAGTAATCAAGGATGAAGCCTTATTAACTGAAGCACTGGAATTCGCATTGAGTGATCAAGTTCGATTTCAGGATACTCATTATGTGATGTCAACAATCAGGGAATCTCCTAAAGGTCGTGAGCTCGTGTGGGAGTTTTTCAAGCAAAACTGGAATGTGTTTGAGAAAAGGTATAAAGGAGGACTTATTTTTCCACAATTGGTTACGATTGTAACGGAGAACTTCGTTACGGAAGAGAAAGCACTGGAAATTGAGCAGTTTTTTGATAATCATCCGGCAGATGGTGTCGAGAAAACAGTCCGGCAAAGTCTCGAATATATTAGACTGAAGGCTTCGTGGCTTAATCGAGACAAAGATTCTATGAAGAAGTATTTGACTTCACAGTGGTAGAAACAAAACTCCTTTTGTGGAGCGTCTGTTAGTTTATTTTTATTTTCATTATAAATAAAGTTACGTGAGTGTTTATTCTTTTGAAAAAATGTTATTACTTTTCTCTTACCTCGTCGTCCACTACCTTTTCATTCTAAAAAAAGTGTTGTATGTATTTTCACACATTTCTGAATAAAGTATTGCGAAACCAATCTACATTTTTCTATTACTCTTAAGGTTAAAAAAAAATATGGTGAACGCTGGCCTGGAAATTTGTTTGAAATAATTGGGAATCCCCCGGGAATTGACAGTGAATTTACTTTTGAAGTCCTTAGCGTCCTACCTACGATTATAAGAACCTAGCTATATATAAGCTTAACCATGAATGTACTCAATTTACTCTTTGCAAACATGGAGCAGAAAAGTTGGGGAGTCTGACTACTCAACTAAGTTAACTAAATTATTAGAATTTTAAAAAAAAGTATACATGTTTTTTAAACAAATTTAAGTCTTTCAAAAGAATTACACAAAATTTCTTGTAAAGAATGAAGCTCCAACAGTGATAAGATGAGGAAGAGGATTTTATAATAATGACTAAGATGACGAACTTTGAAATTTAATATACGTCCTGAAGAGGAAAACGACACAAATTTTCGAAACGTTGGCAGTAGAAAATAAAGGACTTTTAACATCTTAATCTAGTTTTGGTCTGAAGTATGTCAATTTTTTACCATCTACATATATTATTTATAAACACAAAATTTAAAAAATTTCCATATTGTTTTGAAAATGGTTTATATAACTTTCTAATGACATCTTATTGTATAAGTAATAACTATAGGAAAATTAAATATTATTAGAATGAATTCTGCCGTCATAGTGACTGCAGACTCTGCGCAACATTCTCACGGTATTGTGTGATGCAGAGTGTGTTGGCCAAATGCGACTCATAGCGCTCGCAGAGGTGTGCTCAACAGTTCATGCTGGCGAGATGAGTGCGCCATTGCACGCAGAACCTGACAATCACAATCTGCGGGTGATCTGCGTCGCACAATTGTTATCTGGGTAGGTACAGCTCTTTTTAAAAAGCATAAATTACTTTTTGGACCGGTACATTTTGGCGATCCTGTCAGGATAGTGGCAGAACGACTATGCTTCTACGGCTGCTAACTATAGTCAAAGCTGCACTATCTTTGACCTAAAGAACCTGCGGAAAAGGAAAGAGGAAGAATTAAATTCGAAAAGGGGGATAACGGTTACTGCACAACAGAATACTCCGGACTATTGCCACGGCATAGCCTGATAACAGAGTCAGTCAGTGTTTTGTTTAGTATCGGCCTTTCAATAAATCCCAAGAGGAATTTGGCTTAAAATGAATTTATTATTGTAGACTACACCCGAGTCGACTGCCCGATACACGTCACACTTCTTACTTGAACGTACTCACACACACGCAGATATTAACACTTCCATATTCGTCGTATATAGTAATGTACATACATTCCAGTAAGTAACTTATTAGTGAGTGAATTGAGTAGCTCCTATACAACGGAAGGTTACTGTACTGAAAACTTGTCAACAAAAAATGGGCTTGTCACATAGACGATAAGTCCTGGAGCATGCTAAACAAGGCGGTAAGTCTCTGAAGAAGACGTCATCGAGAAGTTCCAGTAACTAAAGAAGATTGCACAGCACAGCTTCTACAACAGAAGAAAGATTCACCATACCGGTAGTTGCTGCCAACAATCAAGCCAGAAATTTAGAACGAAGTAAGTAAGCATAAGACACACTATATTATGTTGGTTAAACCAGTCAGAGTATAAATCCACTTTATGGAATGAGGAAGGCAACGGAAATCGAATCAAAGTTAATTCTACTTCCGGTGGGCTTAACCCTTAACGGTCATACGGGGTGTCTCACACCCCACGGGCTTTCCGATTTTTTTTTCGATTGTCTACTTTTTTTCAAGTATTTTTTTTCGAATAGTTAAGTTATCACTGCAGCTTTGGAGATTTGTTTCCCTATTTTTTAATTGTTTCATTCAACATCACTCATGATTGTTTTTCAGCCAAAAATATCAGAAGGTGTATTTGGAGGTGTGACCGTTAAGGATTAAGTTTATTGGTTTACGTTAAAATAGTCTTTGCACTCCAAGGCACACAATTAATCCAAATATTATACAATTAATCTCAAAAAGGTCAAAATCAAAATTCAAAGCTACTAGTTTAAATATGAGATCGAGTTTGCTATTTGAAGATACATACCCAGATAGCAAAGTTTCTCGCACGACGTGCGCGCAGGAGATGACACAGCTGCGTCCTCATATGAGTGACAGGTGTGTCGCACGTCGTGAGGGTCGCACGCCATGCGTGCCGGTGCGGGTATGGTGCGTGCACACATTTAGGATTTTTAGAGGGTACACAAAATATTTGCATGGATATTTTTAAATAAAGAACAGGTAATTTATCATGAACGTATTTTTTATTATGGTTGGAAGGAATATTTATGCATTTTAGTTGCGAATTAGCAATTCAGTTTCCGCATGTTTGTATCAACAATAATAAATATTTTTCACTGCAACTACAAGATACAGGCAATAATCAGTGGCGTGTGTGTCAGGATATTTTGACAAGTACGGTGTTTTAATCTCGTCTGCGGTAAGTAAAATATTTTTCATGTTTACATGCATAACCTCACACAAAACATCAATTTCAGCGTGAATAGTTTTACAAGACTTTGTAAATTAACCTCTTTGAAAGTAGGAAATTATTTGATTGCTATTATTTTCTACTTTGAAAGAGGTTAATTTACAAAATCTTGTAAAACTATTCACGCTGAAAGTGACCCAGTGGGCACCGGGACATCCTAAAGACGTCCTAAGAATATCTTT